>CAHIKZ030000169.1:2012500-2015000 GCA_903632075.3 Acanthosepion pharaonis
GAAGAAGAAGAAGAAGAAGAAGAAGAAGAAAAGAAGATAATAATAAGAAGGTTGGTAAGACGAAAAAGAAATGAGGAAAGTAGACAATTAGAAGAAGAAAAGAAAAAGAAGAAATGAAGAAGAAGAAGAAGAAGAAGAAGAAAAGAAGCATAATAAGAAGGTTGGTAAGACGAAAAAGAAAAAGAAAGAAGAAGAAGAAGAAGAAGAAGAAGAAGAAGAGGAAGAAGAAGAAGAAGAAGAAGAAAGAAGAAGATGGATAATAAGAAGGTTGGTAAGACGAAAAGAAATGAAAAAGTAAAATGAGAAGAAGAAAAGTAGAGGAAGAAGAAGAAGATGAAGAAGAAGAAAAGAAGAATAATAAGAAGAAGAAAAAGAAGAAGAAAAGAAGAAGAAGAAGAAGAAGAAGAAGAAGAAGAAGAAGATGGATAATAAGAAGGTTGGTAAGACGAAAAAAAAAAAAAATGAGGAAAAGTAGACAATTAGAAGAAGAAGAAGAAGAAAAGAAGAAAATGAGGAAAAGAAGAAGAAGAAGAAGAAGAAGAAAGAAGAAGTTGGTAAGAAGAAAAGAAAAGACAAAAAAGAAAATGAGGAAAGTAGACAATTAGAAGAAGAAGAAGAAGAAGAAGAGGAAGAAGAAGAAGAAGAAGAAGAAGAGATGAAGAAGAATAAGAAGGTTGGTAAGACGAAAAAAGAAAAATGAGGAAAGTAGACAATTAGAAGAAGAAGAAGAAGAAGAAGAAGAAGAAGAAGAAGAAGAAGAAGAAGAAGAAGAAGAAGATGGATAATAAGAAGGTTGTAAGACGAAAAAGAAAATGAAAAGTAGACAATTAGAAGAAGAAGAAGAAGAAGAGAAGAAGAAGAAGAAGAAGAAGAAGAAGAAGAAGAAGAAGAAGAAGAAGAGAAGAAGAAGAAGACGAAGAAGGTTGGTAAGACAAGAAGACGGGATAGAAGAAGAAGAAGAAAAAAAAAAAAAAAGAAAAGAGGAAGAAGAAGAAGAAGAAGAAGAAGAAGAAGAAGAAGAAAGATAAGAAGAAGACGAAAAAGAAAATGAGGAAAGAGACAATTAGAAGAAGAAGAAGAAGAAGAAGAAGAAGAAGAAGAAGAAAAAGAAAAGGAAAGATGGATAATAAGAAGAAGTTGGAAGAAGAAGAAGAAAAGAAAATGAGGAAAAAGACAATTAGAAGAAGAAGAAGAAGAAGAGAAGAAGAAGAAGAAGAAGAAGAAGAAGAAGAAAAGAAGATGGATAATAAGAAGGTTGGTAAGACGAAAAAGAAAATGAGGAAAGTAGACAATTAGAAGAAGAAGAAGAAGAAAAAGAAGAAGAAGAAGAAGAAGAAGAAGAAGAAGAAGAGGAAGAAGATGGATAATAAGAAGGTTGGTAAGACGAAAAAGAAAATGAGGAAAGTAGACAATTAGAAGAAGAAGAAGAAGAAGAAGAAGAAGAAGAAGAAGAAGAAGAAGAAGAAGAAGAAGAAAAAGAAGAGGATAATAAGAAGGTTGGAAGAAGACGAAAAGAAAAATGAGGAAGAAAGAAGAAGAAGAGAAGAAGAAGAAGAAGAAGAAGAAGAAGAAGAAGAAGAAGAAGAAGAAGAAGAAGATGGATAATAAGAAGGTTGGTAAGACGAAAAGAAAAAGGAAAGTAGACAATTAGGAAGAAGAAGAAGAAGAAGAAGAAAGTAAGACGAAAAGAAAAAGAAAAGAAGAAGAAGAAGAAGAAGAAGAAGAAGAAGAAGAAGAAAAGAAAGAAAATAAGAAGGTTGGTAAGACGAAAAGAAATGAGGAAAGTAGACAATTAGAAGAAGAAGAAGAAGAAGAAAAAGAAGAAGAAGATGAAGAAGAAGAAGAGGAAGAAGATGGTAAGAAGACGAAAAGAAAATGAGGAAAGTAGACAGAAGAAGAAGAAGAAGAAGAAGAAGAAGAAGAAGAAAAGAAGAAAAAGAAGAAGAAGAAGATGAAAAGAAGAATGAGGAAAAGAAGAAGAAAAAAGAAAAGAAGAAGAGTAGAAGAAGAAAAGAAGAAGATGGATAATAAGAAGGTTGGTAAGACGAAAAAAGAAAATGAGGAAAGTAGACAAGAAGAAGAAGAAGAAGAAAAGAAGAAGAAGAAGAAGAAGAAGAAGAAGAAGAAGAAGAAGAAGAAGAAGAAGATGGATAATAAGAAGGTTGGTAAGACGAAAAGAAAATGAGGAAAAGACAATTAGGAAGAAGAAGAAGAAGAAGAAGAAGAAGAAGAAGAAGAAAAGAGGAAGATGAAGAAGATGGATAATAAGAAGGTTGAAAGTAGAGACGAAAAGAAAATGAGGAAAGTAGACAATGAAGAAGAAGAAGAAGAAGAAGAAGAAGAAAAGAAAAAGAAGAAGAAGAAGATGAAGAAGAAGAAGAGGAAGAAGATGGAAAAAGAAAATGAGGAAAAGAAGGTTGGTAAGACGAAAAGAAAATGAGGAAAGTAGACAATTAGAAGAAGAAAAAGAAGAAGAAGAAGAAGAAGAAGAAGAAGAAGA
>CAHIKZ030000169.1:2025000-2090000 GCA_903632075.3 Acanthosepion pharaonis
AATCGGTTGAAAAATATAGGAAATCCGATCCCATATATAAATGAACACAGACACACACACACAAACAACCTAGGTTTTATAATAAGTATAACTCAATATGAGTTGTCCCCATTTCATTCACGCGACAGCGATGCCTCTTACTCGTGTTTTCACATTCATTTCGTGCAAAAACAATTGTATTTTTCCAATTTTTGGTGCTGGCAGAACCACCGCAAAGTAATTTTACGTAGTCCTGTGAAGATCTGTTGAAATCTGTTGAAAAAATGTAGGAAATCCGATCCAATATATAAACGAACAGACACACACACACAACCTGGTTTTTATAATAAGCATGATATATATATATATATATATATATATATATATATATATATATATATATATATATAGATAGATAGATAGATAGATAGATATATATATATAGAGAGAGAGATGGATATTTAGATAGATAGATAGTTAGAGAGACATATATGATAAAATATATATTTTAAGGTATGCTATATTTTGGCGGTAAAAGTGGTCAATATCAGGATAAGTGCACATTGAAATTAACACTGAGGCACGACCAGACGATTGCGTTTACCATGAAACAGATTGTCGCCTCTGGGTGATTATTTCAATGTTCACATATACATACATATATATATATATATATATATATATATATATATATATATATATATATATATATAAAACCATTCATATTAGATAAAAATTTAAACTGCAAATCCAAAAATGTGATTTATGCATCCAAATGCACAAAATGCAGGAAGTCATATATAGGTATCAGCCAAACACTAAACCACAGAGTTTCCCTTCACAAAAGCAACATCAAAATACCTGATAGCAGAAAACTCTTTGTAGCACAACACATCTACAAATGTAATCACGGTAAATATAAATAATGTCAATATACCAAGCAGATAATTATTATTACCTACAGATACAAGAAAAAAAAAAACACGTCATAACCAAATTTAAACCAGCAGTAAATAGATCATTATCCCATATACAAAAATACACAGCATACACACATAATGATCAAATACAGTAGTCAATTCTTTTATGATAACGAAGATGACTAGTAATTGACGATAACGGTCGCAAAATATCAGTCACAAGTCGTAAATTCATAATACATTTCTATGACTTTGTACCACGCGAAAGAACGAAATATTAACAAGAGAACTATATATATATATATATATATATATATATATATATATATATATGTATATATATATATACGAACTTTATCAATCTCCAAGAAAGACATTTACTACCAAGCAAAAACTTCTTTTTATATGTGTAAATATCTACTCTTGGCTTGAAGAAGGTCGCGAAATGTGTGTGTGTGTGTGTATGTATATATGTATATGTATATATATATATATGTGTATATATATATATATATATATGTATGTATATATATGCATATATATATGTGTATATGTATGTGCATATATATACATGTTGACTTCAATGTTTCACTTTTTCACTTTACTTCAATGTTCACTTATATTTATATATATATATATATATATATATATATATATATATATATATATATGAAATCGAACATTGAAGTCAATTAGAGGCGACCGGCTGTTTTCATGCTGGACGCAATCGTCAGGCGGCTGACGATTGCATCCAGGATAAAACAACCTGTCGGTTCTGAATATATATGTGCGTGTGTATAAAATACAGTTTTAATGGGTAAAGGTGCTCAGTATAAGAGACAGAGCGTACATAATCATAATACAAATAAATAAAAAATCTAAATAAACATATAAACAAATTCAGTAAAGAATAAAGAAATCAACGAACTGCGAATGTACCCGTAAAAACAAGGAAATGAAACAATAATAATCGACAACAATATATTCAAAGGTTTTATGTATATTTTCGTTTTCAGATTTATCTAGACATTTTTCCTAACGCCATGGAAAACATGGCGTATAAGCTTATTAATTTACCGCCACTTCTGCATGGAATCCTTAAATATTCCGTTAACCAAACTTCAGTTTCCTTTTCTTTCTTACGAAACGTTCGAAAAGTCGCTTGCCAGCCGCAGATGAATTATTTTATATAATATTCACCAAAATAAAACAGGAATTTGTTGAAATATTAATGCATTGGATGACAGTTGATTGATATGTTTATGAAAATGTTTTAAAAGTGAATAAAATTTTAATTTTTTTTTATTTCCTACACTAGAATACCTTCAATTCGCTTCTATATAAAATCCTAAGTTGATTTTAAATAAAAAATTAGGATAAGTTATGCTCATGCCTTAGAATATAGATCAGATACAGAGATCTGTTGTTGAAAGTGTAATACCTAAAATATATACATTTAAAATGGCGTAATTGACATGATGCCCATTTGAACGAGATAATTATCAAAAACATTTTACTAGTCCAGAGTATGAGAATAAACTACAACCAGCAGCAAGGGCGCTAATTAGGAGATTGGATGTTTTGAGGAACTAACATTTAATTGCAGTTGTTCTCAGGTCCAACCTGACCCGGGGAGATATCTCCTGTTAGGGTCCCATATAAGGGTAAATAAAGAATCCGGAAACAAAAGGTATAATAAAAAACAAGGGAAGTATAAAAATACAATTTTATAGTAAAAATACCAACAAGATATTTTTATGAAAAAAAATTACCAAGAATAAAATTTTGTAGTGAAATGACCAACAATATATTTTAAATAGGAAAATTACCATCAATACATTTTAATAGTAAAATTTCATACATTTTCCAGTTCTACACCCTCATCTTATTTTGGAAGATTATTTGGTAAAAATAATGCATGTGATTATAATTTAACCACGAAATCATGTCATTCTCTTAAATCTCTATCTATAAAAGGCAGGATGTGTGTGTGTCTGTGTGTGTGTAACGAATGCACGGCTGCAATATTTGACGGATTTGCACCAAAATTTACATGCACATGCTCCAAGTTAGCGGAAAGGCCAAGACCGACTTTGCATTTCCAAACTACCATCGATAGTGGAAATAATCGATTTTTTCATGCTTGTACGGCAGTTTTCATGTAGTTTGAGGCCATTTTCTACTGGCCAAATTGAGAGCCTATAGCTGGCTGCCACAAATAGGCAGGAAGATTCTATTGGCCAGCGTGAGAGCCAACAGCTGACTGACACGAATGTTAACTAGCATGCTAGCATGCAAAAAAAATCGATAGCTGCATTCGTCACAAGTGGGAAAAATTTAAATCTGCATGGCACTTTACTCCAATTGGCTCATTCACTTGCTTAAACTCAACATTGATTCTGATTCCGCAGAACTGGGTTGGGTGTGAAAACTATTTGTTGTTAACATTCTTTTTTCATTCGGTTTTTCCAGTTACGAGTCCTTTTTTAAAGCTGATCTTTTTATGTTCATTTTGTTTAGTTCTTTTTTCGTAACAGATTTAATGTTTAGTATAGAGCTTATAAAAATTCGCAGTGTGAGATAGGCAAGAAGTAAAGCATGCAGCAACATCAGCACGGCAAAGGGAACTCCTTTAAAGGCAATGAAGGGCAAAAATATTTTAAGTCAAGTGATAGCGATTGCTGTATGTGTCGCACGATTTTTGAATCAAGCACAGGCAACGCCGGGCCATGCTGCTAGTTGATTATAAAGTTTGAACTGTCATAGAGATTTCGGTATTAAATAACACATACGAGTCAATATGCTAAAAGAAACAACGAGCTCTTTTTATATAAGCATTTTGTTGAGTTTATAGAATTTAAGAATACACTTTGTATTAAAATGTTTGCGCTAAAAGCGGACCCTAGTAAAATCTAAAAGAATTTTCTAAGGTGAACATCAGTTCAAAGCCATAAAATATTACAAGTGACCTATTTTAGACACAGACGTATTAGAAAACACAGCACGTTAAAAAAAAAGTTGGTTCACCGTCTCGTGCGAGACAATTTTTCTCTCCTGAATCTATTTATAAGTCTACCATTCACCGATGCCTTGATTGTTGCTTTTCACAGATGGCCCAGGCTGTATATCCATAGAATGTTGATAAAATACAAGGAAGAATCAGCAATATTGTTGGCCTTGACCTGTCATCTTGTCTTTAGTCATTTTCTCAGCGCCGTAACGTAGCTTCCCTAAGTTTTTCATTAAATAATTTTTTGGGTAATTTGTCGGGTGACCTCTCCACTATAGTACTTAAACTTTATGACTTTAAGCTTAGCACAAGATTTGTTGCAAGGTCACATCAATTCAGTTTAATTGGCTAGATGGAACTGTAAGTTGTGTGCTAACAGTTACTTTTTACACACTTCTCGAAGATTGGGGAACTCTTTTTCAATTGGGGAACTCTTTTTCGATTGAGGAACTCTTTTTCAATTGGGAAACTCTTTTTCGATTGAGGAACACTTTTTCGATTGAGGAACTCTTTTTCAATTGGGGAACTCTTTTTCGATTGAGGAACACTTTTTCGATTGAGGAAATCTTTTTCAATTGGGGAAATCTTTTTCGATTGAGGAACTCTTTTTCGGTTGAGGAAATCTTTTTCGATTGAGGAACTCTTTTTCAATTGGGGAACTCTTTTTCGATTGAGGAAATCTTTTTCAATTGGGGAACGCTTTTTCGATTGAGGAACTCTTTTTCGATTCAGGAACTCTTTTTCGATTGGGGAACTGTTTTCCAGCTGCATGCTTTCCCGCTAGCTTTGATCTCCAAAAATTCAAATGCATTGTACTTATTTTTACTTTTATTTACAGTTTTTGTATTATTTATACTTGTTTTCTTATTCTTTCACCCGCAGTAACCACTTGTAATCCAGTGGCTTTATTGTCTTGCATGGGGCGATACGATTAAAATAAACTTCTAAACTATTCAGAAGCAAGATAAAAAAATAATTTCATTATGACTTTTTGTGTTCCCAAACTGGTCATCTTTATTGACAAATGTCACACGTTCAACTTACTGCAGATAGTGAGGCTCGTTTGAAGAAATATTTTGCCACCACAACATTTTACAGCTTTATTTCAAGGATACTGAAAATAGAAATGGAAATACGCTTAAACTTATAGAACATCTCTAAGGAGAATTTTAAGCATGGTAGTGGAAATATTGTCAATTTCCTTACAAGGAAAAATCGACATTCATTGACCAAATAGCTCAATGTATGCCTTCCTTCAAATTGTAGAATGTTCAATTCATGCCTAATGCTAATGGTAATATTATCCATTTAATTATATCCTGATATATATTTAGAGATCCTTGATAAAATACAAAGAATAATATGCAATGAAATTGGTCATGACCTGGCATCTCGGATTCAGTCTTCGTTTATTGTCGTAATGTAGCTTCCTTTTCTCTAAATACATTCAGGATAATTAATCTGGTGTACTTTTGTCAATGGTATTGCATTGTAATTATTGTAAATATTCATTGGGGTCTCATTTTTTTAAAATTGTTATTTTTATTCCCCACGCCCCCCATACACATTTACATATGGGAACTACTTAAGACTTCATAGAGACTTGAGGTATTATGGTGCCTGCAGTAAGTAAGAATGTGTTGTATTGGTGTGGTGAATACTCTGGTAGAGTAATTGTGACTATGTTTAAGATTTTATGAATTTAAGCGCAGTACTGAATTGACATGGTTTCATCATTTTTCAACGGAAATGGCTAAAGGTAACCGGAAGTTCTATGCTAATGCTTTCCTTTCTATTGCTTCTAGTTTGTAGAACTCTCTTCCGTCTTTTTGCTTCCCAGTGAACTTTGATCTTCAAAAATCTAAATCCAACATCACTCGTCATCGTCTGTTCTCTTAATTCCTTTTCTTTTATTTTTATTGTTTATCGCTCCATGATAATGTTTTACTTTTTTTCTTTAACACTCAGTAAGCCATGGATCTTACTATCTATTTTGCCTTGGATGGATTGAAATCATTTTAAAAATAGAAAAAAAAAGAAAGATTTTGCATTCATTGACCGAACAGCTATCGCTAATTTTATGTAATGCCAACGCCCTTATATGACAATGAATGATGAAAAGTTTCTTCACAGTTGAAGAGTAAATCAGAAGAAATAAAGATTTTCATGTTCAGAAAGATGCTGACAATTACGTCAGTGAAGCATTTTAGCAACCCGTATGTTTCTAGGATGATGTGAACAAACGAACACATATGTAGAATCTGAAACTTAACGACAAAAAGAGGAATGATATTCTGGCTACTTTAAAACACACGGGTCATATTGAAAACAGGCGAGGTCGAAGGAAACTGCTCGTAATCTAACTAACGTGTTTCTCTGAATGAGTAGAAGATCCAGCAGAAAGAATATTAAAGGGTTAAAAGTTGCTTAGATATCACAATGGACAGGAATTTGTGGAAAGCCTTGATCATCCAAATCTTGCAGGGACACAATTTATAAAAAAAGAAAAAAATGGTAACGTAATCTAAATTTACCAGCGGTTCTGCCGTCGAGTTACTTACGTAACAGAGAAGTAATTACAAATTTTCGACAAAATTCAACTATTTTTATCACCTCAGATCTATACGCGCCAAAAACATCAGAGGCTTAGTGTCTCCTCTCATTGGAGAAATAACATCTTAAATTAAAAAAAATATATAACTTACTTTATTCTTTAAAATTAAAATTTTCTTAAACAATATATATATATATATATATATATATATATATATATATTTATATTATATATATAGAAGACACTGAAATAAAGTTGCAAATTAAATACATGGTTTGGTTAAGATAAAAATTAATTGAACACAGAAGACAATTTAAAAAAATAATGAAACAAGGAACAAGGGACAGAGCGAAGAGAGAGAGAGAGAGAATAAACGGTTTTGTTACTTTCAGCAAACAAATAAAATCGCTTGTCTGTTTTTCTTTCGGGAGATAAGAATTAAATATCGTCTTATCTCTGATTAATTCCGTCTATCATCTTCTGATTCCTCATACAATTCATCCTTCAAGCTTGAAGCCATAATCATGGAAGAATCACTCGTTTCCATTCCCTCTTATCAAAACTGTTAAAAAGAGATAGCTTTATCAGAACTGACATACATACATACATACATACATACATACATACATACATACATACATACACATATATATATATACACATATATATATATATATATATATATATATATATGTATGTATGTATGTATTAAGGAAAAAGACAATCGGAAAACTGTAGTTTTAGCCGACGTGTTTCATTCAATGTGGATTTTTGCAAGGTTCAAAACGCGAAATGAATTTATTGAACAACGTTTCTATAAACAACAAACAAAATGTCGTTAGCAACTAGAAGAAATTAGAAACGCTATTGTATATTCATAAGTTCAACTGAAAAATTGTGTCAGTTACGTTGTTTGAAGAGAATATTTTAACGTGTAAAAATATTGTTTGTATATTCGAGTTGACGGATTCAACTGTTTTCTTTTGATTTCTTGATATATTTGTTGTGTACTTTGTGTTGGAAGAGTAGTGATTCTGTTAGGAAAGATGATATTGGAAAAAAACCTGGGCGTAGATTAATATTTTCCTATTGCTTTTTTCCGTTATACATATTGTCTTTTTCTGATGGTTAATTCTGAAAAATTTGTTTATACATATATATATATATATATATATATATAGACATTTTCAGCTGTTAAATATCCATTTTGTAACAGTTAAACAAGAAATAGTCTGTTGTATGTATGTTTTATTGCCGAAAGCGCTTGGATAAAAACATTCGGACAGTGTTTATATAATTTATCATCCGAAAAGAAAGAAATTATTAGATCCCATGAGAAATTGTATAAAATAACTATATAAAAGAACCTTTTTTATCGTATTCAATGAAAAGTGCATGAAAGAAGGATTTCTGCCTAAATACACAAATACACACACACACACATATATATATATTTATATATATATATATATATATATATATATATATATATATATATATATATAACACACTAAAATTCTTCAGTTTGATAATAATAATGATACTTTAGACGGTACATGTGAAAAACATTAACAAATTTTTATATTTGTGTTCACCCTGTACAATTCCCGGGGTCCACTCAAGGAAGTGGGGTACAGAATAAGAGACACAGCTTATGTGATGGTGTGTGGGAGATAACGATTAACCCTAGAAAGGTTAACATTCAATGATCGGGGAAGCAAACTTTTGGGGGTCTGTTCGTCAAAGCAGTAGCCCGAAGGAAATGAGGGTGGTTCGCTACAGTATGCATGGCATGACGGGTCTTAGCCATTAAGATTAGGGTTATTTGATCTAAAGAGTGTAGTTCATCTGAGCACTCATCATGGAAATATCAATAGAGCATCGAAATGCTTCCGACATCTCGTCTGTGAGAAACGGTTTGGAGAGTGAGAAATAATTCAGTACCGCTTTTGGACTCTGTCGATATTTGAAAGTGAAAACTGGACAGATCCCGCCTATAAGATGGCAGCAATACTACATCTTAATGTGGCTTTCGTAAAGTTAGATGACAGCGGGAGGAGTGAGGTACTTGCTGGAGAAGTACAGGGTACTGATCAGTTTCCCAATATCTTTAGCAATGGAACATATGTACGACTTCCACCTGATGCATGGATTGAGTCCAATATTTAGTCCCGATAGATGGTCAAGGTACGGGACATCCCTCAAGGAAAATTTGGTTATCACAATTTGTTAATGTTCTGCGTCTAATCGGTGATGGTGAAATATCACTAGTCTGGCGTTTAAGGCATTTAATGTAACCAGCCAGAAAGGAAACGAAAAGGACACACACAGTGCTGTTCGATAAAAGTGACTCAACTGATTTTTTTTTACTAAATGTTCTCTTCTCCGATGAAACGAAAGTAGAGCTAAATTCAAAGGATAAGAGATCTAAAATCCGAAAAAGCTTTGAAAGCTCTTTGAATTTAGCAGTAAGTACCGTCAAGTACCCGTTCAGTATAATGTTCTGGGGATGATTTTCTTTTCATGGAACTGGTTTCTTAAAACCTAATGAAAAGACCCTCAGGAGCTAGCAGTACAAAATAATTTTAGAGTCTTGTCTGCTCCTTTCTGCTGAAAGGGTGCAAATCGACCCCACCAAGCTCATTTTTATGCAGGATAATGTTCCCTGTCACAAATCAAAATTGATGAAGGAATACTTTGATGAGAAGCAGGTGAGTGTTATGACATGGGCACCCCAATCTCCTGACCTCAACCCCATAGAAAACTTATAGAGCATGTTGCTCAACTGCTTTCTCGAGAGCCTGTACTTTATAATGCTCCATAGATGAAGAATGATTTTCTATCCTACCACCACTTTCCAACAGTCGAAATGTTTCTAGCTTCTCTAATCTGTTGCTGCTTACAAGGCAGATGTTGAGACGGGCTACATTTTTTGGTTTCACGAAACATTTAAAGCTATGACTCGCCATTCTAGCCATACAGAGTAGACTCATCCTCCTCGTATTCCATTTGTAAGGAAGAAGTGCGTACAGGGGGAACTTCTTCCCAAGAACTGTTACGTTGTGGAATAGACAGCTGACAATCGACTGTTATCTATCTTACATGTCCTTATAATATGCATCTCTTACACTTTCCTTGAACGCACTTACAATTCCGTAGTCCTCCTTCTTGAGTGTCTCTTAAGTCCTTGTAACGATATTATAAGGAATACAGTGCAGATCGAACTCGGAATGATCAGGTTTACTAACAGTGCTTGCTGATCATAGCGTTATAATGGCAATGCAAAATTTAAATCGTTTGGGCATCTTCTTGAGTTTGTTTTTAATGACATCATTATATTCCACTTGAGGCAAATATCCTGGAAATATTAAAATATCTTAAATCCAAAAAGACAGCAAAATAAGCAAAAGCTTTAAAATATTGCTTTGTATTCTTATCGTCATGTCTTTTGTAACGTTACCGCAATGTGATTGGCAAATAGCCACGGGAGAAAAGACTCGAAAAATATCTAAATATTTCCCGTTAACCCGATATCGTTGAAACGATACAAGTCGACAGTGTATTTTGTTTCGCTTTCTTATTTTTATTTTCCATAGATTCCCACTGGAAACGAAAGATTGCTATTGGGAAATAAACTCACACTCATTTCGGTCGCCATTTTAGTTTCAGAACAATGTGTCTTTGCACTGCGCATGCGTGTTTTATTCCTTACCAGAAGGCAAAACTGTTCGTGTCGTGAATATTATTTCGTTTTGCAAACATTGAACACCTGATTAAATATATTTACAGAAGCGATCAGATCAAAAGTAAATTCACAAAATCTTTCATATTTATGAACCAAATTATTAAATGTAAAAAATAGAAATAATAACATTCTTTTTATATTTTATTTTATTTTTTACTTTTTCCTCAATAGGAGGAGATAGGTTCGTTTATCGTTTGTTTCACGCTTTTCCCCTGCTCTTTTGGGCAGGAGTAGAGGTTTAGCTCTTATTTCTGTTTAGGATTGGGTTTCCGGTTCTTTCTAAAATCCACTTCAGCTGTATACTTCTAACGTCTGCGCCTAAAATCTGAAATTGTATTTTTCTATTTATTTATTTTTCCAAAATAGGAGTAAATAGGTTCGCCTACCATCCGGTTCACAATGATTCCCTGATCAAATCTATATTTCTAAATTCTCCGCCTGACATCAGACATTTTATTCACTAATTATTATTATTTTTTTTTACCTTAATTCTCAGGGAGTAGATAGGTTCACATATCGTCTGCTTACTCTCCTTCCCGGTCTTTTGAACAATAGTAGAGGTTTATCCATTGTTGCATGTTTAAGATAGGGTTTCCGGTTCCGACAACTTCAAGGCTATGTTCATAAAGTTCTCGCTTGATTTCTGAAATTTGATTCGCTAATTATTTATTTTATTTTCTTCAAAGTAGAAAGTAGAGAGTTTCACCTATCGTCCGGTTCTCATGACTAAGCGTTTCATTTATCACGAAATAAAACGAATATGCATCCACATGTTAATTTTCTTTCTTTATAAGGATAATAAGAAAAGTGGTTGTAATTATGAAAAAATAAGGAGACAAAACTTGTCTAGATCATTTAATGAAAATGTATATATATATATATATATATATATATATATATATATATATATATATATATATATATATATATATATATATATATATATATATATAGAGAGAGAGAGAGAGAGAGAGAGAGAGAGAGGAGGCACGGTGGAGTAATGGATAGCGGCTTGGATTGAGGAATCGCAGAGTCGAGTTCAAATTCAGTCAAATCCATTAGATTCACTTACGTGCTAATACCCTTGGGAAAGGTGTGAATCCTCTTCCTCTCCCTCCAGCTATGGGTAAAATAGCAGGACAGAATGGGTTCTATAGCCTTGGATGGTAACTGGTCTAGGAGAAAGACAACTCTGAATTCAAAACCTGCGGAAGGTCGTTTGGGAACCTTGTGACATTCGGTGCACCTGGTCTCTGTATTCGTCCCTTCAAAAAGTGTGGATGGCCTTCACCACTATAATCAAATCCCATGTGCAGGTGTCGGGCTGTCGGTTTCCTGGAAACTGATCTGCTTGACCCTCATACGTCGAATCTCGATGGGAGAGTCGATTATATATATATATATATATATATATATATATATATATATATATATATACAACAAAACAAGAAACCAAAACATGGTAAAACCAACAAAAGATTGCCAACTGACCCCAAATACAATAAATCAAAATGAAAAACAAACGGAAAAGGACACACACACACACACACACACACACATATATATATATATATATATGTGTGTGTGTGTGTGGTTGTTGTTGATGGACAAAATAAACAAAATTTCTAAAATAGATTTTCAAAGTTTATAAAATATATTTACAAAATTTATAAGATTTTACAAAATGATATAAGACATAATGCACATACAATAAAATAAAATAAAAAAGTTATCTATATTAGACATTGAAATCAGCTCTTAATAAAAAATTAAATATGAATACGGTACAAATATTTTAAAATCTTCAGAGTAGATATTTTAAAATATCTAGGTTATAACTAATAATTTTCATAGTTTTTCTTCTATTTCAAAAATATTTAGATATTTCAATGACTTGGTTACCTCCCTTGTCGTTTACATGATAAAATTTTAAAACTGTACAGTACATAATCTTAGCGTTTTTCACTTCAGATGTAAACATTTAATTTTCAGATGAACACAGCAAATATGATGAACACAATATTTTGTTTTAGAAAAAAGAATACCCTGACGACGACATTGTGCTAATATCGAAAGTACTCGAAATAAAATGAATATGCATCAACATGGTAGGACGCAATATTAGATAGAGAGGAACATAATCAAATAGATAGATAGATAGATAGATAGATAGATAGATAGATAGATAGATAGATAGATAGATAGATAGGAACAAAATCAGATAGATAGATGGGAACAAAATTAGATTGATAGGAACAAAATTAGATAGATAAGAAAATAATGAAATAGATAGATAGATAGATAGATAGATAGATAGATAGATAGATAGATAGATAGATAGATAGATAGATCTTGGACTGTTTGATGACTGAGTATTAGCGAAATGAAAAACGAAAAAAGCTAAAGTGCTCAGATTTTATCATCATTGAACTTGGTTCCAGATGAAAGAAATCTATAAAACAATATCAGTTATTTTTAGTTTCAACGTCCTAAACAATTTATACAGAGAATAGACTGAACTCCCTTCCTTATGTTTCCCCTACTCCACTGATTTTTACTCATCTTTTTAGGTTAAGATCGGGGAAGTATCCACTTGGGAGTCGGTTTCACAAAGCAGCAGTTTGGGTGAAAAATCTGCTCGAGGGGAAGTTACATCGCACTGATGGAATCCGAAGTTGAATGAAGATGGTTCGTTACAATGTGCGTGGTATAGGTATTCTTAGTTTGTTTGACCACTTTCTATGGAAATAGCGATAATGCAGAGAGAGACTTGTAAAATAAATTAAAACAAATTAAAGAAATTAATTACGTCCGAAATATCATTTCCATAATTTTTTTCTATATTATTTTTAGTAGAAATACAAGTCTCGGGATTTACTCCTGGTAAAGAGTTACTGAATTGGTTGTTTGGAATGAATTTAAGAACAAATAAGATTAGTGGAGATTACAATTACTGGGTTCATTTACTTTTTATTTTTATAAATTTTATATATATATATATATATATATATTTATATATATATATATATATATATATATATATATATATATATATATATTAAGAAATGGACAAAAGTCCGACAATTTATTAAAGACATTTTATGTTTAACAAGTATTTAAGTAAATGCTCTGTTTATAATAAACAGTATTATTATTTATAGAAAATATTCTCGGACATTCAGGCTGGTAAATGTTATTTAATACTGTTTATTATAAACAGAGCATTTACTTAAATACTTGTATCTATAAAAAGAATGTTAAACATAAAAATGTCTTTAATATTTATATATATATATATATATATATATATATATATATATATATATAATTAATTATTCGAAAATTATAACATAAATATGTTATAAAATCACTACAAAATAGCCATTTAGTTTCAACACTTCTGATCTCTTATCAAATGATTGTGCTAAATGTAGAATAAATGGTTTGAAAAGGTTCAAATCAATCAAACATCCCTCGCTATGGGAAACGCTAATACATAAGCTGGAATGACCAATAAAAATACAAGTATATTAGGATTCAAAAAACTTGACAAGGGACTTAGGTTATAATAATATTTTAATGCTGTAATGTTAGGGTTAGATTAAGATAGAATTCATTCTAACTAGTAAATATTAAATTAAACTATAAAATTACCAATTTTAAATTTTAAATTTAATTTATATTAAGTCTAAAATTATAAAATTATTTAGAGAAGAAACTGAGCAAACAAAATACAAATGTTTTTCTATTTATTTTAATTTTATTGAAATTACGTTACAATAAACTTTAGGATCCAATGCTGCTCTGATCTCCATGACAACATAGTTATATTTGGAGTAAAGATATTGGCAGGTTAGGGTGAAACCTTGTAAAAGACAATACATACACAATCAGATTATAATACACAGAAACGTATTTAGATATATACACACGCAAAATAGAGACCAGACAGGAAATATCTCCACGAAACTTAAAAGAAAACCAACATACATGCACAATGAAAGGTACACACAAGTAACACACAGACACCGAAATAGACACGTACATACACACACATACATTGACAATGACACGATATATATTTGTGTGTTTGTGGGTGTGTAAGTGCGCGCGCTTGTGGCTTTGAAAATGACTGAACAATTATTTTTGAAATGACCTTTTTCGTCAGACACTTCAGAATTTTTCGTTGGAACAAGAAGAATTAAATGGGCGAAACTAAAAAAAAAAGTAGACACGTCGCGTAATTAAAACGAGAAATAAATAAAATAAATTTATTAGTCATTATTTTTTCAACTTCGACAATTGTCGTTCAAACGAATCTTTAGGGAGAAGGGTTGGACGAACAAGGTCCTTTTAAAAGAATACGTTCCGTCATTTTTTCAACGCCATATTTAAATTCAGTAGTACCAAACTATTCTTTATATATATATATATATATATATATATATATATATATATATATATATATAATTATTTATTTAAAAATATGATTCCATCGCAACATAAGAGTTCTCTAGTTTCAAGACAAGACCCGAAAACTTCGAAAATACTAAAGAACTTTGGATTATTTACCAAACGAGTTCTTTCCTAGTTTCTATATATTTTTACACACACACACACACATATATATATATATATATATATATATATATATTTATTTGAACGATATATATTTTTTGAACAATATTCTTTTAAGGTGTGCTATGTTTATGGAATAAAGTGCTCAATATCACAGATAGAGCGTATGTAAATATAAAAGGTGGACATTGAAGTCAACACTAAGAGACGGCAGGGTGTTTCACGCTAGACGCAATCGTCAAGCGACATGTGCCATGACGATCGCGTCTGGCATGAAATAGCCTGTCGCCTCTGGTTGACTTCTGATTTCATATATATATATATATATATATATATATATATATATATATATATATATATATATATATATATATATACTTGATCATACAAAAATAACTCCCGGATATACTTGGTCTATTATTTAAGCTTCATCTCCAAATTCTAAAGTTTTTCCCAAAGGATCTTCTTCTAGGCTTATAGATATATCACGTTGAATGAGATGAGATAGATAGATGTATAATGAATATGCCGTGATAGATAGATAAGATATATATATATATATATATATATATATATATATATATATATATATATATATATATATATATATAATATAAAATTTACAGTTTTGGAGTAACACTTGGACGTGTGGGTATTGCGGCCAACAATCGCATCAAGTTAAAACACGTGGCCCCTTACGATCACCCAAGTTAAGTAACGTCAGCCATGGCCAGTACTTCGATGCGTGACCACTTCGCAGTACCAGGTACAGTAAGCTTGGATTTGTGACTGATTAATTGCTCGTCATTGTTAATCGGAGAGCCGAGTTTCAATTCCAGTTGGGTCCATTATATTCACTTACGTAAAAATAATCTTGGGAAAATTATGAATCCACATCTCCCCCTGCTATTGCTTAATTATGGAGACTTTTATTTCTAAACTATTATTATCCATATCCGAAACATTCGCCGTAAACATTTTTGCCGTAAGAAAACTCACCTCAGGAATATTCGCCGTAGGAAACATCGCCGTAAATGACTTTTGACGTAAGACAATTTCGCCGCATCTTTTTTCAATACCCTTATCTTGAACGTCCCTTTTGGAGTAATGTTCAATTTAATATGCGAAGTACCTTGTTATCAAGTATATATGGACGTCTTTTTTACAGGGTCAAACATCAGAAAAGAAATTAAAAATTAAATATTTATTGAAATAACTTGGTTGCGTGTTCAAGTTGTGTGTTTGTTTGAAATAATATATATTGTTTGAGTAAGAATTGTTGATAGACTGATATTATGTTGACTGAAAGTTTAACATTAACACTGAAATATGAAATTGCGTAACGTAGGCTTTGATCTCAAGTTGAAATATTTGCGCTTCTCACTGACGAGGATGAATGATGTAGGATTTTGATCCTTGATCTTCGGTTATTAAAATGTTTAATAATAATAGTGTAAGCCAGATATATTTGATAACACAATACATCGCATATTAAAAAAAATGCGACAAAATTGTTTTACACCAAAAATCCTATACGATATTGTTTTCTACGCCGACTCATTTGAAGTGTTTAATACGTACTAAAACCAGATTCTGAGATTTTAATATGGATTGTGTATATATGCCCTCTCATCATCAGTAAGTTGGCCTCGTGAAGGAAAGAAGGATATTTTTACTCATAATGGAATCGATTGGGATGTGGTATGGAATGTTTAAAGGTTCAGTGGCCATCTGTTCACACTCGTGTTTGTATATATATATATATATATATATATATATATATATATATATACAAAGGAAAAAGCTTAACGCATCATGGAAAACACTGTTCTAAAAGATTTACTTGGATTATCCTTTCCACTTACGGATTTGATAAAATTATTATCTGTGTCTCTGTCTGGCTTTCTACATATATATATATATATATATATATATATATATATATATATATATATATATATATATGTGTGTGTGTGTGTGTGTGTGTGTATATATATAGAAAAATGGAGAGGAAAAAGAGAGACAGACAGACATACATACATACACACATATATATATATATATATATATATATATATATATATATATATATATATATATAATGTGTGTGAAATCGTCCCTGGTTGCAGCGTCGACTGTGTCGTTCGATCCCGTTCGCGGCGCCAATTGTGACAAAACACGTGCTCCCCAGGCTCTGATATCCTGGTCACGGACAGCACCAACCAGACGTCTTTTGTCGCGGCGTCAGCTGTTCGCTCCTCGCTGCTACAAACGTGACGTTCTAATATTTGGTTAGATTGATACCAGCCTCGCCGTTCCCAACCCGCTTCCAACGCCTGGTTACCAGGGTAATTGCACTGATCTCCAGTCTGCCTACCCACGTTGTGACTTGATCTTAGACAGACGAGATCAAACAGGGGTTGGGGCCGTAATGCAAGTTGAGTCTAACGGGGTGATAACACACAATTATGTATAAAAGAAAATAAAATAAAACTCACAAGGTCCAACGTATCAAGAAAAAGGTAACAAACTTTTTATGTGTAATTGCTCGGTACATAGGACTATGTCTACTTCCCGACCCGTTCTGTGGATTGTGGCACGACGCTTTTTACTAGGCAACTTTAAGGCTTCAAGTTGTCTGCTCTCTAAGAAATTTGTGTTTCGGTGTGTCTTTGGACGAAAATCGAAAAAAAGTAATTTCTGTGGTCTGATTCTAAGTCGCTCTTCAAACTACTTGTTCTTGGTTGAAGAAGAGTCCAGAAGTGTGCGTGAATCTTGGTCAGCTATCTTGACGCGGTTTCAACACTGGGCGCTCATCTCTGCTTGTCGTCCACGGCTCAAAACTCTTTCGCCGTCCGCTGCTCAAACTCTCTCGCCGTCCGCGGCTGAAACTCTCTTCTTCTCTTCAGAGTCTGAATTACTGGTCACTCATCTCCGCCGTCGGTGCGCGAATTAACTTCTTCTCTTCGGCTTGTGAATTACTGGTCACTCATCTC
Organism: Acanthosepion pharaonis; assembly: GCA_903632075.3. Classification (NCBI taxonomy): domain Eukaryota; kingdom Metazoa; phylum Mollusca; class Cephalopoda; order Sepiida; family Sepiidae; genus Acanthosepion; species Acanthosepion pharaonis. Next base: position 2,042,783 of record CAHIKZ030000169.1, read on the forward strand.
CGCCGTCGGTGCGCGAATTAACTTCTTCTCTTCGGCTTGGGTTGGACGAACTTCTTCACTTCGGCTTGGGTCGGACGAACTTCTTCACTTAGGCCAAACGAACTGGCCTCTCTTGCCCGCAAAGGGGCGAACGAACCTGGCCCGCCGTCCGCGGCTCAAACTCTCTCGCCGTCCGCGGCTCAAACTCTGATTTCTGTCGGTTGGGGTCACGCTTTTATTGACGCAGTCAAAACTGGGGTGGGTCTGTCGGCGCCAGGGGTTTCTTCGATAATTCTAAATACGTATCCACCCTTCTTATTTCTGGTTAGGGATTTTCCATTTTCGGTAACTCACTCTCACTCCCACTTCCTTACTGTGCCTCTGAGGGGCGTAAACCCGCTTCTTTCACTTCTTCGTATCGGCTCCTTACACTTACACTTCTGACAATGGCGTCGACCGATTCTCCTCGTGCGTCACGTGACCGCTCTCGGCCAATGAGGTCCTGGTCGGGTATCTTTCCTCCTCCTTCTTGTGTCATGTGATCTTATATAGCCAATGACGTCTTTAGTCGGGCGTGGACAATCCGTGGCTTTGTTTTGGGAAAGAACACCTTTTTAAAAAACAAAAATATTAATTTAAATCGCCCTTATTATCATGAGCGACTGAGATGACACCTTCGGTTTTTAACACGTGGTATTTGTCAAGCAGTTTATCGCTAATTGGATATGATGTAAGAAAGGAATTTCTCAGACATGTTGGCGTTTTGGAACGAAATAAAATATTTCATTTTCCTCCGCTTGAAGGTCTGATAATAAAAACTTTATTATCTCAAAAAAATTTTCCAGCGACATCGTCTTGTGTGGCTTTTTTCTAATTCTGGAGACTGTCTATGTTTTCGTATTAATTGTTTGCCTTCATATCCTTAGATACACTTCCCCACCCACTTAGACTTTTACTATCATCCAAAGTGTCATTTGTTTCCACTTGTTACTTATCAATATTTTTCATTGTCCTTAAACTTCGTTTCTTCAACCAATTGATAACAACTTCCATTTTCCCCAGATCTCGGTTAGATGCTTGACCTGGGTATTTTTCGACGCCTGTTATCATCAGCCGAGCGTGTGTGTGCTCGCCTATGACCTGTTTTCGTATTATTTTTCTTTCTTTTCTTCTTCGTTTTCTCTTTCCTTCTTCCAGATCGCTTGAACGTAAAGAAAGAATTATTCTTAAAACCCAAAATATTTTTTTAAATAATTATTAAATGGTTGATAAACCGTAAAAACAAATCATATATCTATGAATATTTCTTTTCAGCTCGTCAGGTATGCATGGTGCCACATATGTGTGCGTGTGTGTGTGTGTGTATGTATGTGTGTATTTACGCCACAAATTCTCTTTTAGCCATGTCTGATTGAAATATATATATATATATATATATATATATATATATATAAAGGAGGGAAAGAGAAAGAGAGAGAGAGAGAAGGGATTAGCGTATGTGGTATGGAATTAAAGCTGATTTAGTTAAATGTATGATTTTATAAGCGATTAACGTTGAACAGTTTCTTATATACTCGGGTTGACAGCCACACAATTTCTGGTCTGGATATATGTCTAAATCAAAAACTGAAAATCTGTTACAGAAACAATATGAAATATAATGGAGATTTTCTGTCTGGCTATATAAACCTTATGTCTGCTTTTTTATTATTAAATGAAAGTATTGAACAAAATAAGCAGTTATAATGTTTTTAATTATTCAAGCAGGCACATATATATATATATATATATATATATATATATATATATATATATATATATATATATATATATATAAGGAAAAATCTTACCTGGCTGGAGGGGATCCCAGTACGGATGCTCATCATGAATATAGAATATATATATATATATATATCACAGTGGAGTAATGGATAGCGGCTTGGATTGAGGAATCTAGAGCCGAGTTCGAATTCATCGAATCCATTACATTCACTTACGTGCTAATACCCTTTGAGAAAGGTATGAATCCTCTTCCTCCAGCTATGGGTAAAACCAGGACAGACTGGGTTCTATATCCCTGGATGGCAACTGGTCTAGGAGAAGGACAACTCTGAATTCAAAACCTGCGGAGGGTCGTTTGTGAACCAGGCATTCGGTGCACCAGGTCCCTGTATTCGTCCCATCAAAAAGTGTGGTTGGTCCTGCACGAGGCCTTCACCACAATAATCAAATCTCATGTGCCGGTGTTGGGCTGTCGGTTTCCTGGAAACTGATCTGCTTGACCCTCATACGTCGAATCTCGACGGGAGAGTCGATTATATATATATATATATACACACACACACACACTGGGGATTTCATTTCATTCTTGTCATGTTCATGATGAGATCCCCTATTGGGACACCCTCCAGACAGGTAAGATTTTTCCATTATCAAGTCTAGACATTGAATTGAATCAAATTTTGGGAGGTAGATTCTCCTGGATGCCAAGAGGAAGTTTTTATTGACCTGGTCACATGCTGCCGTGTGTTCGAAACAGAATGTATACGATTTCCTATGTGACGTATGCAAATTCCGACATATATATCATCATTAAACCATTTGCCAGAATTAAACCCAAATTGGGTTATCAGTAGTTGACTTTCATAAAACAATGCGAGCCACATTCATATAGTGTTCATTAATCCTTTCAACATAATGGATGAACTTTAGATGCTTTTGAATGTGTCAGGTTTTTTGAGTGCAGTCATTCCGTTTCCATGGTGCATTGTGGCGCAATACATCCCAATTATTGGGAAATGTAATTGAGAAGCTTAATATTGAATGCTGGGAGAATTAAAGCTTTTTTCAAACGTCTATCGTCAGCGCTAAATTATGCTTTATTATTCATTAGTTTTTATATAACCTTCCTAAACTTCTTATGACTAGGTTCGTTATTTTATGTTTTATAATCATATATGGAACTTTGTAATGATTGGATACATATTGGTATAAGTTTCTTTTCCTTCGGGCATCTTTAGTTTAGTGTGGTCAGGGTTGGAATGTAATCCAGTGTTATTGAGAACAGAACAATTATTCTGTGTTGGTTTCTATTGTGATTTATCGCTTTTCTCCAATTTTCAACACACTGTCTGTGATGCTTGATTCATTAATCTTCCGGTTCTATTGGTTTCTAAGGGCAAATTTTCTTCATTAAGTGTTATCGAGTGCGCATGCCGATAGCCGTTATAGACTCACTTATCTTAAAAAACAGGACGTCTATTTCAAACACGGTTTTGTGATGTCAGCGAACACTTGTTGCCATTTTTGTAATGCCAACATACACGTTGTCAGTTTCGTAATACACGTTGAAGTAGAGACTTTGTAATCGCAGATACAACTATATTAACGCCTTTGAACAATACTGGTTTCAGACGCCTTCGAATATCACTCGCACAAGTAGTACTTGCTCAATAATACTCGCTCGAATAGTAACCATCGTATAGTGATCTGAATAGGGAAATAGTATAGTGAATAGAGTAAAGAAGAGATTTACTTCCCCACCTCCACTGAGTCATGTTGTGACAGGTTATTTTTTACGTGAGCACCCGAGTGCTTTCACTTGGGCCTCTGGTCCAAGCTTGTCTTATCTAGTCATAGCTTGTCCAAGCTAATGATAGCCGTGATACTACCAGCACAGGGACGGATCCGTACACCAGGTAAGTACAGTAGGGGGAAATAAATATTCGTACACTTGAAAAATTTTATTTTTATAAATGTAAAAGCCTTAAATAAAACAAATCTCGGCACATTTTATGTTTAAAGACACATACTATTAAAAAATAATAATAAACTTAATAAATTCTTATTCTAACAGAAATTAATGCATTTTTAAAATTCTAACTGGTGAAAAAAGTATTCGTACAAATCAATTATTAGAATAAAATAATCAATTATGAAAAAAGTATATTCTACAATGTTCCAATAATGTTATTAGTAATTATAGTTAACGCTATTAGCCATTATCAAAGCATTCTGCAATTTCTAGTCTTACGAGAAGGTTCTAATAATGATTAAAAGTTAAAGAATTGACTATTTCACAAAAATAACACATTTTGTCTCTTTAGAAAGATGGGAACAGTTACAGAACGATTTCTAACAATCTGAATATTCCTTTTACTACAATTGCTTCGTTCATTGCAAGGTTTAAAACTCGTAACAGCGTCAAAAACCAAGGACGAACAGGTACCCCGAGGAAGATTTCTCTAATATCAGCAAGGATATTAGGACGCCAGATCCAACAAAATCCACAGGTTACCCGAAAAGGGCTGCAAGAACATCTGCGTGCATTAGGGATTAAAGTAACCAAGCGTACAATAAGTAATGAACTACACAAAAACAGTCTGAAATCACGCATCCTAAGGAAGACTCCACTCCTCTTGAAACGACACAAAGATGCTAGGCTAAAATTCGTTACAGAGCATAAGGATAAAGTATATTCGTTTTGGGAAAAATTACTATGGACAGATGAAACTAAAATAGAGTTGTTTGGTCATAATTATCGAAATCATGTGTGAAGGAAGGACGGTGAAGAACACATTGACAACTGCAAAGTTTGGTGGTGGCAGTATCATGATCTGGGGCTGTTTTTCTGCAATAGGTGTTGGCAGAATATCAAAAATAGATGGCAAGATGAATGCCGAAAGCTACCAGAAAATCCTGCAAAATAATTTAATGCGTTCTGTTGAGAGACTTCGGCTATATCCTGATTGGGTTTTCCAACTGGATATACAAGGAAATGGTTAGCTGAAAGTAACATTGATGTCTTGCAATGGCCAAGTCAGTCCCCAGACTTGAACCCAATCGAGAATTTATGTCTATATTTGAAAATTCAAATTGGGAAAAGAGCACCAACAAATATCAAGAATTTGAAGACAATATGACAAGAAGAATGGGACAAAATACCACTCAATGTGTGCAAATCATTAGTTGAGACGTACAGGAATGGACTGGTATAACTGTTGAACTCAATAAAGGATATTCCACAAAGTATTAAATTAAGTTAATATGCTTTTTTTTGTTTTGTACGAATACTTTTTTCATCAGTTAAAATGAAAAAAATGCATTAATTTCTGTTAGAATAAGAATTAAGTTTATTACTATTTTTAATAAAATATATCTTTAGACATAAAATGTTTCAACATTTGTTTTAGTTAAGGCTTTTACATTTATAAAAATATTTTTCATGTGTACGAATATTTATTTCCCCCACTATATGTGTATCTCTATACACATATAGTGGGGAAATAAATATTCGTACACATGAAAAATAGTATACACGATAGACTAGAAATTGAGATCCGTATATTGTAGATGATAGACTAGAAATTGCGATCCTTACTCGTCAGCTACTTCCTACATATATGCGTTTCCTCTATGGTTACGCGATTCACTTAATCTATTAATGGGATCGCCCGTGTTTGCTCACTGGCGATCTATGTTCAAACTCAAGTGTCGGCAGCGACACATTATTCGTAGATAACACACGGTTATCCGAAAAGGAAGAGCGTTTGAAGTAATTTGTCTAATTCTCAGAAAAATCTTAGCGGTTACCTTTTATAGGTTTACATCTAGGAAGCGCCAAAAGAACAGTCGGGTTCACTAACAATAGTCATATGAGATTGCAACGTATTTCTAGCTGTGAGTTTAATAAGTTCGTTTTGAACAAAGTTAAGCAAACGTCTATGTTTACGACACCCACGCTCAACTGTAGTCGTCGATACCACGAGAAAAAAAAAGCGAAAAGGAAAAACTTTCTGTAAGCCAAGTATTTCGCGACAATTATGGCCGAGATACAACGGAATGCAGAGATTTTGAGGGGGGGCGGTTAATTCGAGCAAGAAATCTCAAGTGAAACAAGTAAAAAAAAAAAGACAAGAAGAATATATGCAGGCGGGCAAAGAAATTTCCTGAGTAAATGATTACCGAAAAGTTCTTCAACCTCTTCCGGCGGAACACCCAACAAATTACTAGAATATACGTGTCAAAGGATTCAAAATCGATAGACCTTGGGAACGATCTGCCTCTGTCAGCTGAAGATTTGTGCTGATATTGAAACAAGGTAAGATACAGCCCCAGCCCCAGCCCCTGCCCCTGCCCATGCTCATGCTCTCTCTCTCTTCTCTCTCTCTGTGTTAGTGCTAAGGGCGCAGGTGATTAGAGTTTTGTATCTTAATCTAAGAAGAGTGAACCAGTTTTCTAAAATGCGCATGCCCGAAAGGAAGTCAATTACGTAACCATTTTTCTACTGATAAGCGAGCAAAAGCTGGACAGAATCTAATATATGTCGAAACAAATAAAAAGAATTTGCCAAACGAACAGATAAAATATTAACTTCGATAGAAAAAATGTTTGAAATGAGAAGTAAATCAGATTTTATAGAATATGTTAAGAGCAAACATGAAAAACATGAAATTACAACTGGAATTTTGTAAGCTACTAACTTAAAAGGATAGCTTACTCTTGCCAAATCTGGTCTTGTGTTCTTGCTGCATATCTCGAGATTCTTTATAAAATTCAAAGAATTACTTTTAATGTAATTGAACCTAACTTAGTATCTCGATTTCAGTAACATTCTCACCGACATAGCAAGTCTTCCTTTAGTCTCTTTCATAAATATTTTCATGGCAACAGATGAATTTAATCGTCATCTCGTAGATTTTGCAACTAGGTCTCACTGTTATGCTGTTGAACAACTAGATGTCTGTTCTATTCTAATAGTTTCGTTTCTCTCACTTTTTGCCTCTGAAACTCTCTTCCTATTTCTTTTTTCTGACACCTACAATCTTCAAAAATTTTTATATAACGTCAATCGACATTTTTTCTTGTCTTCTTGAATCCGGTTACTTTATTGTCCTTTGTCTCACTTCTCCACATTAAATCTTCTCATTGTCTTTCACTCCCTGTAATCCCCCGCGTCTAAGTGGCATTGCCACCTTGCTTGGTGTGAAATGATTGACAAAAAACAAAATACAACGTAATGCTGTCTTTCATTCTATTATTGCTACGACTAATACAACTACACCTTCTGTTAGGATTACAATGAATCATAATAGGAATGCTGCTGTTACTATTGCTTCTACTACTACTACTACTGCGGCAGATGTTCTTGCTTCAAATACTAGATATTACTAGATATTATTACTAGATATTACTAGATATTATTACTAGATAATATTACAAGATTTACTAGATATTATTACTAGAAAGACTCTACGAGTGTACCTGTACTGTTTTCCCTCTTTAGTCCTTAATACCTGTTTCATTTAAACATGTCTGGGAGGGATATTTACTAATTCTTCTATTGTTAATGGTTTTTCTTTTGTAGGAACAACGATATTCTTATCTGGCTTTGTAGAATTTTTCCAAATTATTATTTCTTCCAGACAATTTCGGTTAATATTTTAATTTTCATTTATTTTGTCGAATCGTAGATATATTTCTACTACTCAAACACGATGGCTACATTATGGACATGTTCGTTGTTTCGGCAGTTCAGGTTTTGGGGATTTTTTTATGATGAGCGGTTGCATTTTTTTAGATTTTTTTTTAATTAGAGTTAAAGGTGCGTAATGACAATAGGTTATTCGCCTGAGAATACAAGGTTCGCGTATAGCGTCTTTTTGTAGTCCCAGTAAACAGAAATAGCTCTCTCAATGAGGAGAATACGAAAACAAGGGAAGATCACACTTGATTATTCATAACAAGGTGTTCATTTGTATTTTCGATAAGTATGTTGCTTATCAAAGTTGGTATATGTCCATTAGGGTAGGTCGATTTTGGAACTATAAAAAGAATAACTCGTGGAAAGTTGCAAAATAACGTCAAAAATTACCACCAAAAATATTTTTCTTCAAAACTTCTTATTTATTTGAGCAATCGAACTTAAAGACAAAATTAAATTAATACCGAGTCTTAACGAAAAGAAAAAAAGAAAATAACGCTTAATAATGTATATTTTTTAGTTTATTATCCATTCTCTTATTAAATTAAATGAAATTACTACAAATAAAAAATAAAACGTACTAAAATATTTAGTTTAAAATACAAATAACTACTCGTGAACGACGTCGTTTTTACTGGATATTTTTTCGGTATTTGCCGGTAGTAAGTACCTCCTCTTCTGAGTTCGTTTTATTTTTGTTTACGCTTTTAACTAGCGCAAATATCTATTTTATTTTTCATCAAAATATACTTAACTATTTAAAAAAATACAACTTTTATAATTATTGTAATTTGTTTATATTTTGAAAATTAATGTTTTATTAAAAAGCCTGTTTACAAGCTAATCCCGGAATTAACTAAATAAACATTACTTTTAATTTAATAATGCATTTTAAACTTTATTTTCCAATTTATTTTGAAAAATATTTTTGTATAATTTCTGATAATACATATATTTTCTTTGTCAGATATTTGTAAAAAATAGGTCTATATACAACTTTCGGTACATTATTCTTTTTGATATTTTAAAAAAAGTCAAAAATCGACCTACCCTAATGTCCATAGTGTTTTAAATTTGTTTTTATGGTGTTATGCTCCGATTGATATAAATTCTGTTGTCATGATAAAGTTTAATAAGTTTGTTAATTTCTATAGAGTACGCAGGCTTGTAGACGAAATAATGTTTAAAATAAACGGAACGTCTACTCAAACACGAATATCCTTTACAAATAATGTTTGACGTACTTCTCCCTCCTTCTCTTCCTGGCTGGTGAAAACGTGTCGGTGGGCAGCTGAGGACGTGGGCTAGCACAATCAAGGATGACCTAGCAGTACTATCGGGTCCACAAGTAGTTGGTCCATTTCGTGTGACCTGGCTCAGGATCGGCGATCGTGGGCAGCGATGGTCTGTGATGCTGTACTTGCTCGGGAGGAAGCCGGTTCAACCCGACCAGGATGAAAACCGATACAAATCAAGTCAAGTAATAAAAGTATGTACATTGAATATAACGGCTGCGAACGTTTTAAGGAAATCATCAACTTTAGTCAGAAGTATTATTTTAAACGGGATGATTTATGTATCGCGTAACAAATATTGCAAATTGAATTTAAAAAAAAATCCTCTTGGAGAATTAACTAAATTGATTCAAAGGAATTAAAAACAAGAGTAATATACTGAAAGACGAGAAATCAAGTTTTTCTTTAGTAGTCGAAAAGTATATCGACCCATGTCGCTGTAATAAAATGTAATAATATGATGGAAAAAAAAATGAAATAACAGTAGTAAGGAAGAATTTTTGGAATATAAAAAGTGTCTAAATTCCTCCTGGAGGAGTTTGTAACACATCTATTTATTATCTCCTCGTTGTGTCGCTGTCTTTGGGCAGAATGCACTCGGAGGCGACTCCGTCAAAGGATAGTCACAACTGAGAAAAATTATACTGAGAGATTCCCAACCCTAGGGAACAGCTGCCCGAGGCCGCGGCCTCTCATTGCAGCAGAGAGAGTGATCGGTGCTCACAGCGAGGCCAGCGCTGCAGACGCTTGCAGGGGCCGCGGGCAATTTTTGTTCCTTGGGCAATTGTACGCGATCGGGTCCTCACTTTAAAAAAAACACCTTGTGTCACAACTCGTCTTAACAGGGTGACAGAGTAAATACCTAGTAAGGAAGAGTGATTTTTTTTTTATTTATATGCTTTATCGCTTCAATTACGGGGCGATCATGTCTCTCCACGACTTCCTCTCATTTGGGGTTCTTTGTAAGGTTTGTCTTAGTGCTATCTGTCCTGATTTTTGTTCTGTCAATCAATTACATAAGTTCGTGAAGTAGATTATTCTCAGCTTTCTCCTTTTCATTTTGCCTTCCGTATCTGCTGTAAGTGTCAAGTTCTCTTTGAGATGGGACATGGATATAAATTCACCAATAAAATCACTCAGGCTACTCATATCTTGTCGCTGTCAAATTACTATTCTTCGCTTATTTTCTATAAGTTCTACCCAGAAATATTTGAATCATGTCTCTACAAACTTAATATTAATTCTAATCCTTTATAACATAGCCTCAATTGTTCTCGCTCCTTAAAATGGTTCATGCGTCCTAGAAATTCCTAATGTTTTTTGCTTATTCTATGTGTCCCTTTTGTTTTGTTTTTTATTGTTGCTAAAACTTCATCTTTACTCAAATGTTCAGTCTATGGTATTCGAAGAATCGTTCTCTCGTACCACATTTCTAATGCTTCTAATCAAATATTCGTCTGTGAGGTGCTACGATAAAATAAAAATCCCATCAATAAATTAGAAAAAACTTCGAATAAAACGATAGAAACAATGAAGAGGGTACACACGCTATAGTTTGACAAGAGTATTTAATCGAAAGACGGCTGCAAGAAATAGGACGAATTAGTGTCGTATTAACAATATTCGTTTTTAAAAAAAGAAACCTCCCATTGGCTTAAAACAATAACTAAAGAAGAATATTATGAAGAAATACTTTCTATTTTGGTACACCTTAAAGCCATCTAGTGTCACCTTATGACTTTGCTGCACCAATTACCTCTCTTTTAGTCCTAACAGTTTCTCTTTATTGCAAGTCATCAAATCAAATCATAAATTAACACCAGAAGAAAAAATAAAAACGAAGCCATTAGTTTGAACAACAGAGTTATTTCTGGTGTTCCATTAAACCTGATTAAGTTAAAAGTATGACTTTATAAGTGATTAACGTTGAACAGTTTCTTATGTACACGGGTTGACAGCCACACAATTTCTGGTCTGGATATATTTCTAAATCAAAAACCGTTAGAGAAACAGTATGTGATATAATGGAGAATTTCTGCCTTAATTTCTGGGATGAAGTGTTATATTAGTTCATATTAATCACTCTGTGAGAGATTAAACATTACTTTGAAAAGTGAATCGTATCCTCATAGTGTGCCACATACAAAATTATACATGGAATTAACCAACAAAGGTTGGCAAATATATCTTCGATTTTCATAAGAAGCGATACGTCTATTATCATTCATGCTAGATTACCCGTGTCGTCAAAACTGACGCCAAGAAAGAATGTATTATAGATTATATGTATTATATTGTAAGTAGTTTTCGTTTAATCCAAATAAAATTTTGTAATTTGAAATAGTTCGTTGTTAAAATTAATAATTGAACAGTATACAATTTATAAGCACTTAATGAAAGTTATCCATATATTATCCTCATAAATGTTACATATTTACAACCAAAATTATGTTTACTACAAAAGTTCCTAGAGTACACTATTTTTGAGTAAAATTTTGAACGTCTGCGTCATTCTTGATAGTCAGGAGATTCAATCAGTAATTTTAGAGTTTGCTTATTTCTCATCACACTAAGAGCTGCGTATCATCAGATTTCTTTTCTTTTTAATTTTTGTTTTTCTCAAGCTATTACCAAATTCCACAAAATATGCCCCGAATCTTAACATAAAAACTGCATTAAAACTATGTAATTATTTAATTATATAAGCTTTTAATTGCTATCATAAATAATATAAATGAAGGATGTCGTATGAATAACAAGAAAACTTTCGATGACTAATAATGATTACAAGAATTGTTTCTGCACATCATTTTAATTATAATTTTTAAAGTTTAAAATGAATTTCTAAAAATGAACAAAGCATTCTTGAAGATATACACTCCTGGTCAAAATCTTAAGACCAGAGAAAAAAGGGTTAAAAAAACATATAAAATACTGTTACTTTAATCAAAATATATACATTTAATTAGAAAATGCAGTTTATCAAGAAACAAGCGAATATTTTAAGCTTTTAATTGATTAATTTAAACAAACATTGAAAAAAGGATTTTTGATGGTCATAAAGATAAGACCATGTGTGAAAAAATAAAACAAATTTTAGAACTAGTCAGTGTAGACATCTACGTAGCTCATTTAGTATTAAATTTCCGATTTTAAAATGGCTCAGGGTAAAAGTTCGAATAGGACAGGAATCTTGAATTTCAAAGACATGGTATTTTGCAACGAGCCATTGCAAATGAAATTGGCCGTAGCAGAACTGTCATTGCTAACTTCATTTAAAATCCGGAGAGGTATGCTTCTAATAAAATCAAACAGTCGCCCAAATAAAATCTCACCATCTCTAGACAGATGCATTAGGCGACAAGTTAAAAGAGATTCAAGCCTAACATCAAATCAGCTAAAAGCGAATACAGATGCTGAATGCAGCTCTCGAACAATTCGACAGAATTTAAATAAGAAAGGGTATAAGAACTGGAAATTATTATTATTATTATTATAAGAAGAAGAAGAATTGGGGATTTTTTTTAATATAATCTTAAATTATTTGAATTTAATTATGTTTTTGAATATAATTTCAATTATATTTTAAATATAAATATAACTTAAATTATATAAATTAAATTATACTTTTTAAACATGACTTTAACTATATATATATATATATATATATTTCTTTTAGTTTCAAATTAACATTGCATTCTTCATATACCCCTAATTTAATGTCATATGGCTAATATCCGGATTCAATTTAATAAAACCTCTTCCATTTAAGACTATTACCTTCCAATCTCGCCTGATCACAACGTCATACCATTCGTCTGAATGAAACATTTAAATGGATAAATTCTATTATTTTTTTTTCGACAGTTTTTTTTTTACTTTGTAGTTTTCGGAGTTAAATTTCAAATTCCAACACGAACTCAGTCTGGAGTTGAATAAGAGTGACAAATTTTCTTTTTTCGTCGGTTGAAATTCCCATATGAGGTGATTTTTTATTTTATTGTGCATTAATTACTGCTCTGTAAAATAAATACATTGAGGTATTTTTGTGGATCAGTTTTGATAAATTACCTTACTAGGATCCACTGGGATTATATACCAACATGTTATTCACCGTTACTATATATATATTTATATATATCCAAGCTCCCACTGCTCCCATTTCAATGATTCATAATATCCTTAGAAAAGTTATGCGCTGGGAACGATTTTCGTTGAGCTTAGATTCATGGTTGCCAGATTATGCGAGGTGAAAAATTTATATTATATTCCATAATATAGGTTTTAGTTAATTCGCTGTTATGTTTCTTTAACTCTTCAAGTGCTGAATGTCTAACTAATTATATTTTCTATTTTCCCATTTTTACACCATATTATTTTTATATTATAAATTGTCCCCCCTCTTCTATCACCCATGAAATAAAAATAATTGTTTGTACGGAAAATAAGGATCAACTTGCATCAAATCGTCTTTAAATTAATTGGCAGCAGGTGAATTATCATTGGACTTCTAAAAGGTATGCCTAAAGATTAATTCAATACTTAAATACAGCGATCAACTTTGAGTTCTTCTGTAGTGCATTGATGCCGATTGCATCTATTCCTCGCAAGTTATTGTGATGATGGCCAAGCCAAGAGTCCTCCACAGGAGGAATTCTGATCTGGCTATGATCACAATAAGGAAGCTTTTATGCTAGTTTATAATAAAACGTGCTCTGCACTTTTGGATACAAAAGGAAAATAAATGTTAATCCCCTTGCACCATGAAATCAACGATAAAGGCTATATTAATATATATATTTAATCTTGCATAATTTGGCAAGCCTGTATGTAAGTTCATTTAATGTTCTGTATGTAAAAATCATTTCCTGCGCTTAACTTTTTTAGGGCTTTCGAATCATTGAAATCGGGTCAGTGAGAGAGGGAAATTTGCTTGGGCGCACACACGCACAAACACATACACACAGACACTGTACTTTATATATAAGATTAACTAGACTTGTACACGAGTATATACGGTAAATTATTTATTGAGGTGATACAAAATTTTCCTATATTTTTTCTGAGAAACAGGACATTAATTTAAATAGATATATAGCATAATTATACAGACAATAAGTTTTTATTTCTGTATTTTTACGGTCTTAAGCAATTTTAATCTGAAATACCTACTGTAAAGTATGTGGCAGATCCAAATGTTTTCAGTGGGATATTTTTTAATAATATATTTTATTTATATAAATCCATCGCAGTTTTACAGATGCGAGATTATGTTTCCTTTATGACTTTGTGCTAACTTTCATTTAAAATATCATTGATAATTGAAAACTTTCAATAACTGGAATATGTCCAGCCTCAAAGTATCAGTCAGTCAGTTATGTGCCATGCGTGATTCACGCTTAGGCGATCATGTATCTTTCGATACAGGACTGACGTGGCAGATTTTTCCCGCATTTCTGCAGTAGACTAGTGGTTATCCATGGTTATAGAAGCCGATCTGTCCTGCTATTTCCCCTCAGCTGGGGGAGAAGAGGGGGATTTATACCTTTCCCAAGGGTATTAGCACGTAAGTGAATGTAATAGATTCGATTGGAATTGGTACTCGAGTCTCCAATTCCTCAATCCGATCCATTACTCTACCGTACCCACCCTCAAAGAATATGATGCAGGAAACGAATGAATATAGGGTTAGGCGATGACAGGTTTGATAAGTATGCGCAGACCCTTTCTCACCCGAACACCTACCCCCTAAAATCTCCGCGTCCTTGGCATCTCGACTTCAGTCACTTTCTCACCCGACGTGGCTTTCCTCTATCTTTTCTTTTCTACAAATATTTTCATGGCAATGGCTCTGACGAGCTTTTTTTTCCTAGTGCTTCCACTACATGGATTTAAATGTGCTACTAGATTGACATCTAAGTCACACTCGTTGAAAGAGTTAAATGCAACCGGCACGTCTACATCAACAGTCTCTTTTCTCGCACTTCCCACCTGTGGAACTAATTCCTGTTTACTTGGTTCCTTGATCACAACAATCTTCTAAATTCAACGTCAACTGCGATCTTCTATCTTCTTGAATCCCATTCTTATTTTGTCATTTTCTCTATCCCCCCCCATACCTAGTACTTTCTCTTACTTTCACTCCCTCTAATGTCATGCATACTAGGGCATTCCCGCTTTGCATGGGGTGAAATGATTAAATAGAAATGTTAAGTACTACTATTATTATTTTTTTACTTCCTTCGGTTTCTAGTGTATACTCATTTCTTTGGGGGTCCCGACCAGTGATCTAAGGTCAGCAATGGCATCATCATATTTTCAACTGAGCAGTTTTGAAAAAAATATCCCACATATTTTACATAAAGCCCTTCGGAAGGTGTGGTCTGTACTTGTGAGTAAAACATTTTGTATTTCTTTAAGGCATGAGGTACCAGAGATTCCTTCAACGACTCTATTGGAATGTTTTCCTATCAATCCGAGGGCTCCAACTACAATTGAAATTGTTAATGTCCTCATGCGCCACATTTTTGATATTTCGATTTCAGGTCCTTGTATTTTGATAGTTTTCTGATGATCTTCAACGATACATTGCAGTCTGCAGGGACTGCAATGTCAATAAGGAGGGACATTTTGTTGTTGCTGTCTCTAATCACAATGTCAGGGCGATTAGCTTTGATTAGTCTCTCTGTGTGTATTGTAAAGTCCCATAAAATTGTTAAAGGTCCTATCTCCTTAACCGGCTCTGGCTGATGTCCATACCGATTATTATTATTATTATTATTGTTGTTGTTGTTGTTATGGTCCGGTTCCTTGTACCACGGTGATAGTCCAAGGTAGAACCAATAAAGAAGAACGCGAACACAGGTATGGAATAACACAGATATATTACAAACAGGAATATATACAGAGAAGTAGAAGTGTTAGTATGAACAATCAGGTTTAGTAGAGAGAACAATGTTGTCTCGACCAGTATTACTATTCCAATGTCTTGTAGTAATTGTCTGAAACGCGACTCTGTTTCGGACTGCCTCTGACTCGACTCTTGACTCGACTTGAACTACTGACGATATTCAGTCACCCCCCACCAGGGGTGTCATGTGGCACAAGGCCTTTTTAACGTGGGCATTCCTGAGCCATTAGGCTCGGACAAAATAGCCCATTTGAACCCATTTTACCTCCCCGAAGGAAACGGGGTTCTGGGCGTGGTTCGGGTTCCTCCCCCGTGAGGAAGGAGACTCCGCCGTGTAGTCGGTTAAAACTTGTAGCCCCCCACGAGGGGTTCCTCCCTTTTTAACGTGGGGGCAGGAAGAGAGTACAACCATTTGAACCCGTCGTTTCAAAACTTGAACTCCGCCCTTCGGCAGCCTTCAGGTTCCCCCCACGAGGGGTGTCATGCGGTGGGCAAAACAAGACGATATTTTACCCCCACGAGGGGCATTCCTTGAGCCATTAGGCTCGGCATTGGCTCAAAGCCCATTTGAACCCGTATAAACGGATTCTAGGCCGGTTTTACCTCCCCGAAGGAGACTCCACCCTTCGGCGTAGCCTCCTTCGGGTTCCTCCCGCCCGTAGGAAGAGAGTTGAACCGAACAGTCAGTTCAGACTTGAACTACTGACTGACTCACTCTTTGCCTACTCCTGAGGCGCAGTATTTATTAAGTATGAAATAGTCCATTATTATTATTATGGGTACGATCCCATAACTATTATTATTATTATTGTTTGGAGCAGCAGCAGCAGTGACATTGTCTCAAAAAGGACAAGATAATTGGTACACAAGATTGGTCTTTGCAAAGTAGATTTTGTGGAGACTTGTTGTTAGCAACATTGTGTTTAGAGGTTTTAAGTCACTGGGAGTGCATTCTGAATGTAGGGAGAAAAATTAAGTTATTTCCTGCTAAGGATTATAAAGAAAGGAAAAGCTTGACAGAAAAAGCCAATAATCAAAGAAGCGGAATTAGATGAATGCCATGGAGGTGTTCAGCCAAAAGACATCGGATTTCAGTGTCCTTGCTTTTGACATTAAAGAACTACTGCGAGCCATTAATTCATTCGTTCGATTCGAGTTTCTAAATTGTCAATTTGGAGTTAAGAATTGGCAGCAGCAAGAAAAATTGACGTTCATTATCGAGAAACTTCGGGCAGTAGAAGTCTTGAAGGCGAACAAAATGCTAAAAAAAAAGTGTGATATCGCATTCTTTGAAGAATTGAAGGTTTTGCTGCCTTTAATTGGAAGCTTTCTGCTCATCGGTGAAGACGAGGTTTTGACTAACATTTTGACGTCTAAGAATTTGTTATGATTTTCAAAATACCTTTATGGCACGGCGACATATCGGATTGATTAACGTATTTTAATTAAAAGAATAAAAAAATAATCTAATAGAGACGTTTCATTTTATTTTATAATTTTTAATAAGATTCACTAGGTATATTATCATCCCGGGTATGACAACCGACTATATCCGGCAGCAAAGCTTCTGATCTGGAGGTTTGGAGGAGCATGAAACCATCTCTTAATTGCTTTTTTTCCAGGTCCATCCTGATCCGTGGTGGTAGCAACTATTAGTGACCCAGCTATGAGTAAATAGTTAAGTTTGGTCAAAATATTAAGTATAAAACTAGATACTATAGCAAAAATACCACCAATACATTTCGTGGAAGAATTAGCAGTAATACAGTTTGGGAATTAAATTTTTTTACAGGAATCCCAACAAAAAAATTTAAGAAAAAAAATATTTCCAAAATAAATTTTAAGAAAAAAATTATTACCAGCAATAATCTTAAAAAAATTATTACCAGCAATAATTAAAAAAAATATTACCTACAATAATTAAAAAAAAAATTATTACTAGCAATAATCTTTTAAAAAATTATTACCAGCAATAAAAAAAATTATTACCTACAATAATTAAAAAAATTATTACCAGCAATAATCTTAAAAAAATTATTACCAGCAATAATAAAAAAAAATATTACCAACAATAATTAAAAAAAAAATTATTACCAGCAATAATCTAAAAAAAATTATTACCAGCAATAATTAAAAAAATATTACCTACAATAATTAAAAAAAAAATTATTACCAGCAATAATCTTAAAAAAATTATTACCAGCAATAATAAAAAAAATATTACCTACAATAATTAAAAAAAAAATTATTACCAGCAATAATCTTAAAAAAATTATTACCAGCAATAATAAAAAAAATATTACCAGCAATAATTAAAAAAAAAATTAACAGCAATACATTTGATTCTCGACATAAAAAGCCATTTTACAAAAATACATCATGAAAATTGATCTACAAACTGATGTTTTGCAAGAATACATATTCAGTTCATACGAACCTATCTTAAAAAACTCATCAGCATTAAATAACCCATTGAGGTTGATATACCGTAAAACAAATTAAATCAAACCAAACCAGATGTATAAATAAGCCAATTCCGTTCATAAGTCATATTTCTTCCTGCACAGGAAATGCTTCCTTCCTGACTTTTAGTACATTATTATTATTATTATTATTATTATTATTCGGTCGAGCTAACTCAGACATTCATGTGTATATCACGCCAACCATAATGATCCTGCATCAAGATCGGAAGGTCATTAGAGTGGCATTATGTGCTTGCTGTGCAACTAACCTGCCTTACGCCATGGCTATGTGTCCAGAGCATTAAATCAATAGCGAGTTCTTGTTTTGCAAAGCGCATTCTGCGTTCACCTAAGATGTTCGAAATATCATGGGTAGGTCTATAGAGCTGTGATTTAGTTGGATGTTTTCTCTAAGAGATGTTAAGTATAACTCTCAGCATCCGAGTGTAAGTTCCATCAAGCTTAGACTCACGGGTTTTAGTTAATCTCTAAACATTAAAATAATTACAGTGGCGCGAAAGAATCTCCGCTTGAGGTTTTCTGATAGTTCAGATTTCTAGGTTACACCCTCGTCTTCTCCGATGACCCTGAACCTTCATGTCATATATTTGTTCTCTCACTTGTATTTACTTTCCAGATTATCATTGCATTTCCATAGTAAATGTTTATTTGCTATAAATATAAACATCAGATGCATAGTTTGCTTGGTTTGGTTACCTCGAGGTACTGTAATGCTTAGCAATTTTGTCTCGTATAGAACAATTACCACTGTGCAGTGTGTTTGATCCTCACCGGGTGTCCCACACTTTCAGCCTTGTGCCACATTTAAGCTACGCTTAGAAAATAATTTAGGGCACTTACACGCGGTGAAATAGCTAGCAGGCTTAACCTGCTCGATAAATTACGACTGAATATTGAGTTCGATCCTTACTGGGTGACTAATTCTTTCAGCCTTACGCTACATTTAAGTTATTCTTAGAAAACATCATATACATACACTGCTGACTAAAATCTTGAGGCCATTTCAAAATGTTTGGGTGTGCATGGCCAGGGAAGTCGAAAGAAATGAACATCAATTTCAAATAGTTAAGCCATCTTTGTGAAGCCATTTTCCCCGTTTGGAATAACATTCCAGTCAGCGTTCTGCTGACGCTTATCTTGATCCTGCCAAGGTGATTTTTTCAAGTTATTTACAATGACGGCTGTGCAACTCACTAATGAGTAGTCTTGTTAGTCATTAACTACTCTATTTAGGACTTCTTTTAGTTATAGACTTAAACTTTTGACCAACTAGTATTTAATAGTATTCAAATTTTGCCTATTATATGCTAAAAGCGTTCTTAATTTTTTATTTCTCCTTATGTTCATTTTTTGAAACTCTACTCAAATTTGTGGTTGAGTCTACTCAAAAATTATATAGATATATATTTTTTTTATTTTCCTTGTCCAGCAGTGTATCAAATATCTATTTTGCCACTATTTTTTTTAACCACTGACTATTCCAATGTTTTCGATTTTCAAGTTATTTCTATAGTAAACTTTTATCTCCCATCCATATCATATTCCAGTTTTACCTTTCATATTTATATTAATTCCGAAAAATTAACAGTTCGTTACTTCCTGATTTTCTTGAAAAATTCTATAGTAATTTATCTATGTACGTATATGAACGTTTATCTTTTATCCATATAGTATCCTTATTTTGTTAATAAGACCTATTCATTCCTGATCCTTCACAATACCTTTCTGATTTATATTATGTTTCTATAGTAAATGATTATCCATTACACAATATTCCATTTGTTTAGTTTGGTTTATTTTGCTTTATGACATATCAACCTCAATGTGTTATTTAATGCTGAAAAAATTTTTATTGTTGGTAATATTTTGTTTTGCCAAAAATCTGTTTCTGGTAATATATTTCCTTCAAAATTGTATTGCGGGTAATAATTTTTTCAAAAAGTATTGCTGGTAATAGTTAACTATCTGCCAATAGCTGGGACCCTAGCAGGTGCTACCACCCGGGTCAAGGTGGATATGGGAACACCAGCAATTAAGAGGTGGTTCCACGCTCCTCAAAACCTCCTGATTAGAGGCCTTGCTGCTGGACGTAGTTTAACGTTCTTACCCAGGACGCGGATGTCGTTTAACGTCTTACCCCGAACGACACACATATTCCTGATCGTTAACTATTTATTTCATTGTTATTGGTAATGCATTCCTATAGCAACTAATCATCTTTTATAAAATATGTTCCAATAAGTTAGACCGATTTTAATGTGAATTAACTTTAATCGTCTTATGATTTTTTTTTCAGATTTGGTCGGTGTTTGGGCAATATTATTTTTCACAAATAATTTCCATAACTTAAATAATATAATCCAATAGAGAAAGAAATAAATTTTCGCCAATAACACTGATTTATTTACTGCTAACTTTGATCCGTTTTAAGGAAACACCCTTATATATAATCCGTCTTAATGAAACACCCTTTATATAAATTACCCTTCAGAAAGGAAGATTTCGTAAAAATCAAAGAAAAGAGTACTGAACCGTTATGTAATATGTGTCATCCTATATAGCAACGAATGATGAACAGTCTCATCACAGATGAAGAAGAGAGCTGAAGCAACAGAAATGTAGTTCTACTGAAAGATGCTAAGAATACTATTGACTGGACATATGAGCAACGTCTAAGTTTTAAGTTAAATGGAAACGAAAGGACACTTGCATATAAAATCAGAAATAGACTGACACCTCTTGGGCACATAATGTGGAAGTGAACCATTTATTCCCTCTGTGGAGTAGGGAGAATATTAATTGGTATAAAGAATTAAGACATTGGTTATTCCGTTACATAATTATTGTGTGTTCAATCCCTTAGCCGAAGTAATTAGGACTGACATTAACAACAATCCTTTGTACAAAGATGAAGAAATTAGTGAAACGCTATTAAAATATAAGTTATGGAGCGCTACGATTACTCACGTTCTGGAGAGAGATGGTATAGTGAAGAGGTGAAGTAAAGAATAGTAAAAGAAATTAAGAATAGTAACATGACAGCGACATCAGATGACAGGCGATAAGATTTTATTCCTGGCCTCACATGTTCAATTTCTTTTGGGCAATAGAAGTTGAAAATATTTTGTTTCAGTTTTAGAAGTAAGGTTCCCGACCCCTTGTTAGGAGCCACGTGGTCACTTCCCCGACAAAAGACCCTGCTAAAAACAAAAAAGTACAAGTGAGCATTTGTCAGGTTGGCATTTACGCGCAAATATTCTTGAGCAAGGGATGAACTTACCAGCAGTACGTTTTTTTGAAGTAGAAAGCGTTATTACCAGCAATATGGTTTTGAAGGAATAATTTTTATTGGAAATAATAATATAATTTCTCCTTCAATTTTGAATGAAATATCGTATCATCAGCAATACAGTTTCGTAAAAGAATATTACCAGCAATATATTTTTGGTAAAATGTTACCAGCAATACATACTTGGAAAAACATTACCAGCAATACAGTTTTGGAAAAATATTACCAACAATACATTTCTGGAAAATATTACTTCCAATCGTTTTTAAAATGAAGGATATTGCAAGACAGAGTTTTTGAAGAAAAATATTACTATGGATAAAAAAATTTGTCGATATTAGATAAACAATTTAGGTTGATATGCCGTAAATCTCAATCAAACAATCAATCCAAGTTATGGAAATTTCTCCTGGCAGTTCTGATTCAAATAGTAGAATTTGTGTATGAGAAAAATCGTTCTTATTCTCAGAAATTATCAATCTCGTATTTCCTCGCGAAAAAAATATTCTCAAAATCCCAAATATGTAACAGCTTTAAATAACATAGAAAAATTTGGCAAGTCATAAAAAAACATAAACCAATCTTTTTTTTGAAGTAAGTTGATTGTTTTGTTTAGCAGCATATCAACCTGGTAGACGACCGTTTCAAAGTGGACATTTGCATCCTGGGCAATGTTCAAACCAGACACTTGCGTCCCTGGATTTTGCATCCGTAGACAAATCCGTCTCAGGATATTTGCGTGCCTCTGATAATTTTTTGAAGTTACCATTTTTGTTTAAAAGAGTTGTTTAATGCAGAAATTATCACACCAATACCTTTAATTACACTAAACAAGCAAAAAGATAGTTACCATAATAAAAAAAGAGGGAACATTTTCGTTTTTAAAGCATGAGACAATGAAGCTAGCAGTATCAGTTCAGTCCGTCAGTGCGTACCACAAACATCTAATAGTGTGTTGTAGAGTAGTTTTCACAGTGGAGGCTTGTATTTCAATAAGTCGTCCTAAATTAGGTTCGACGTACAAAACGTTAGGAACTTGAAATAAGAGTTAATGACGCAGCAATCTAGTTGTGATGGTTGATACTTCAATGTCCGACATCGACTGACTCACTCAACACCACTGAGCTTAACTTTCCACTACTACTACTACTACTGCTTATTATGTGTGGGAGAGTCTATTAATAATAGTATAGGTACGTCAGGTATAACAAATAGATTTTGGTTTTTATAGATTTTAATTTCATTTGGGACCCGTGGCTAAGCTCCGAAATTCAAAAACTGTTAGAAAAATATTTGTGGACGAGGAAAATTACAGGTACCATTATCATAAGAAAAACGCCGATGAAATAAAAACATACTGGCGATATGTAGAGTTGTCAGTCATTGCGTTTTAACCAAAAATAAACTTTTCATATTTTTTTTTATTTTATTCCTTTTTTTCCTTTTTGCGGGTACACAATTGTCTGAGATGCATATGTCTTTCCTTATCAGACTCTAAGGGTTATTTAAAGCTGAAAACTAAATATCTTATACGAAATTTTATATTATTTTTTATATAAGTAATGATATTTTATTGATACAGGTCATACTATTTAACCCATAGCTGGGGAGAAGGTGTGGATTCATACCTTTAACAAGGGTACTTGCACATAAAGGAAGATAACGAACACAACTGGAATTAGAACTCGGTACTCCGATTAACATTTCCGAGCCATTATCCATTACACCAACCGCATATCCAAGTTTACAGCACCGGGGATTCCGAAACGGTCAGCCATCTAGGTACTGACCAGGATCGACGGTGATCGTACAGGAACCGATGTTTCAACGTGATATGGCCGTAGCCTTTGAAGTAAGGCTGATAGGATTTTTAACGGACTTCAGCAGGTAGCCTCATTTTTCCCCGAGAACTTTGCCATCGTAGAAGAGATATATGTCTTTAGTTATTTTATTTGTCATTAACCTACTGCAGTTATGCGAAAATAGTCAAATCAAAGGGAAAATAAAAGATATAACAAAGACAAAACGGAACATATATTAAACAAGAATAATTAATGCATTGAAATGGAAATGCGTTTACGACAGCGCAAGAGCCACATTGTACGCATGCGCAGTTACCATCTGCCAAGACAACCAAAATGAATTTGATTTCCTTTTAGAAGACGACTAATGTCTTGACATTGATCACCGACAGAGAAAGGGCGCTCTACTCATTCATTTCCCAATGTGAAAAAAAAAAACAATATTTCCCAATGTTCAGATGATAGAGTACCGGTTAAATTTTTAATGAAATCGCTTAGATGGATTCATACTGGTTCTTAGTAAAATGCAGTGTGTGATGGTTAAATTAGCGCCATTTTATATTTTTAATTTCGCGCATGCGCGTTGTTTGTTTTTGATTTTTTGACTGAACACTAGAGTAGGGTCGTTTGGGCACTTTCTGAGAAAAAGAGCACAATGTCCAATTCTCTCCGCTACAAATGTGGAAATGGCATGGTGTACTGCTTAGTATTTGCGGGGAAGCTCCAATACGAATATTTCCAAGTGTTTGGGTGTTATTCTGATGACTGTTCATAAAATTCGAAAAGATTTGGGTGAATCTAATGGTGATTACGAAAGTGTTTGGAGTGATCACTAATGATTGCGACGTTATGCCTTCATTTATCTTTCCACAGGGTGACAGTCTCAACGAAAAGGCCTACATCAATTGTTTTGAGGAGGTAGTGATTCCCTGGCTCAAGATGGTGGCCACTGGCAAACCCTACGTCTGGCAACAGGATTCTGCACTATACCACAAAAGCAGGTGAGCTCAGTCATGGTTGTCTGTCAATTTTTACAACCACATCACCCCTTACATCTGGCCACCTAGCTCCCAAGACTGCAATCCTCTTGATAATTATGTCAGGGGCGCAGTTGAATAAAAAAGCACCTTTTAAAACCAAAGATGAAATGAAGGCACGGATTATGGTAGCACTCACCAACTTAAAGAAAGAGATTATCCTGAAGAGGCGCAGGAGATTCCGAAATCGTCTGGAGGCTCTGGTTGAAGCCAATGGCGATTTTATTGAATAAATTTACTCTTTAGTATTTGAAGATATTTTTGCATAAATTTGGTAAATATAGCCGTTAAAATGAGATGTAAGTGTTATTTTCGTTTTTGCGTAATTTAGACGACAATTTATCGATGGCACCATGTATTTCTCGAAACCTATATACACAAGTGAATTTATCATTCTAAATGCCTATATGCCAAAGACGTTCATTCTTAAGTGAGAAAATACCACTTCTATCAAAGTATGGCATATTTTACATAACAGAATTCCTTTTCTTAAACAGCATTTTACATATGTTCTAGCAATTGTCTATCACGCTGAGTGTAAGGCGACCACAGACAAGAAATACACGCAAACTAGAAGGAATTAGAGAAAAATAATGAGTAAAGAACCTTTACATTTTGTGAGGAGATTCATTGATCTATTATTAGTAAGTTGATTGCGATACGAGGGTTGTCTGAAATGTTTATATATTTTTTTTTACAACTAAACATGCAACGGGTAATGATGGATTATGCATAAAAGAAATTTTGAAAACACGGGTCTGTTCTTGTAACGCACGGTCAACAAAATGCTTCTCATGAATAAAGAGGTTTGGTCAAAAGCAGCTCAGCCATCTGAAACAATATGTTTGTGACGTAATGATGATACGGGCAAAGGCTCTGAGTTGCTGGGCGGTGTCGGTTTATGTCTAACGATTTAGCGCAATGTCGGAGAGAAGGCAGTAGGATTGGTGTATAGACCTTATTTTAGTGTCTTTTCTTAGAGTCTCTCTCCTTCTATCTCTCTCTCGATGTATATATATATATATATATATATATATATATATATATATATATATATATATATATGCGAATGACATTATAAAGGTCTCGAAAATCTTTCGGTTGAGCACTTTTTGAGAGATGTGCGAAGTCTATAAACAGCAGCTCTCAGTACTAACACATCTCTCTTCATTAATGAATAAAGCACCCTGGCTATATGGCGTTTGATTAGACTCGTAAAAACAATACACTAGAATCCGTCTTTCTCTCTGCCAATGCCCCAATGGCTTAGGGGTAGAAATTCTGATTATCTATCTATTTATTTATTTGCTTATTCAAGTGGGTGTTTTATATACAAACCGTATTGCACTGAATTTCAATTTGTTTTTTGACTACTACAGAAAGGGTTTTTCCTATTTAATGATTTGGCTAAGCTTTTAAGACTTTTATTAAACAATGGGATTTTTTATGCTAATTATTTAATGTGAACATTTGTTGATGTCGGCAAAAAACCGTTAACGTTAAATAAACAAATAAATAAATAGATAATCAGATAGACAATAATAAAACACAATCCTCCCGACACATAACGACTTGTAGGCGCGCCATAAAAAATATCCCTTACTGGGAACTAACTAGAGGATGACCGCCAACATTAGCCTTGAAATAGATACCCTACCCAACTTTAGCAAAACCTCTCAGAAGATGATGAATCTATAGATAAGACTTAATTCTCTGACCACTTAACGAAGAAAACTAGCCTAGCCACTCCCACAATAACGAATGTTATAACGGACCATGCCTAAAAACACACGTAAACCAAGAGATAGCTTATTCCGAAAATTTCGCTTGAAGATGAAACGGGACTAAACACCTCGACTCAACTTAATTTTAATAATTATTACGGATTGATGCTAGAGATGTGAAATCTTGCAAGTATTAATTTCAACTCATCTTATTAATGCAAGGATGGGCTGAAAAGTTCATATGCTGACTATGAAGGAGTGATTCTATAGCTGTGAAATATTGCAAGCATTAATTTCAACACTGCATATTAATAACTGCATTGTTTCTTTCTAGATGCGAGCGAGGGTTGAAAACTTCATATACTGACTATGAAGGAGTGTTGTTATAGCTGTGAAATCTCGCAAGCTTTAATTTCAACACTTCTTATTACATTGTTTTCTTTGTGGTAAACTGACGTCTGACTGCCCGGAAAAAACAACTTCAAATGTAACTAGTTACTTTTTTTTTTAAAATGGATAGATTTAGAATAGTGGTGTTATCAACTTCCTGCAGAAAAAGCGTTTATCTTCCAAGGACATTACTGCTGATATGGTTTTTGCATTATGGGATGACGCTCCAGATTTATCAATAGTTCAAATATGGGCAGCTGAATATTATTAGGTGAGTGGTGAGTCTTAAAGATGGCCTAAGGTGTGGACGTCATGCAACTGCTATCATTGAGGATAACATTGATCATATTAAGCAGATGATGATGTATACCTAACTATAAATGAAACAGCCAATGCGATTAGCATAGACCGTGAGAGAGTTACGGATATTCGACACAATGAACTTAGCATGACGAAAGTTCCCGCTAGGTGAGGGCCACGTCATCTGTCATCTGATCATAAGCGCTCCACTCCGATAGCATCACGAGAAAATCCGTCTTACTTTGAGACAAATCCAGCTGGTTTTGTGAAACGTTTCCTATCCCGGAATGGGTGTTGGGTTTATCATTTTAAGCTGCTCCAGAGAAGGTGAAGTTCGTTTTCTCCACAAGAAAGGTTACAGCCTCAGTTATATTATGTTGGTGCAAAAATGATGACGTAATAATATCGTTTTTGACGTATTTTTAACGTCAAAAAACGACATTATTACGTCATTATTTTGCACCAACCTAATATGTAATACAAAAGACATTGTATTTATTGATTATCTTCAAGAGGGATACAACATCAATGGAAAGTAATATGACAACTTGCTGTGGCAGTTACTAAAAGCTCTCAAGATCAAACGCTAAGGAAAAATGAAAAAAAGGGGACTCGTTTCATTGGGACAATGCTCCAGCACACAAGGCCTTGGTTTCAATGGCTTCTGTCCGGGACTTTGACTATGAAGTGGTTCCAAACCCTTACTATTCTTACTATTGGCCCCATTTGACTATCATCTGTTACCCAACAGGAAAAACCCCTTGACAGGGAACCGGTATCGCAGTGTTGTTAACTTCATATATACCATTGATGAAAGCTTCTTCAACTTTGGTATCCATGCATTGCAACACTGATAGAATAAGTGGACCACAAAGATTATGTTGAAAAAATAAACCGCAGTTGGTCACATTTCATGAGAGCATCTTGGTCAGCTTCTGAACTTTTCAGCCGCCGCTCGTACATAAACAAGTTTTCTTACCTATGTATATTTTTTTTTATGCAAGGTTTTGGCTTTGTCTTTCAAATATAATGAAATAGATGAGAACACTGGTACGATTAACTGTCACATCCTCATTACAAACATGAAGAAAAATTAATTTTCTATTTGATGTCTCCTTTAGTTTTAGAATTACGCTTCGTTTCTTGGTCGCAAATGGTGGAATCTCTGTTTTCTCTGCTGGAGAACAAAACTCACGAAGCCTCCTCGCTTCTGGCGATCATGACATTTTTCGTCCACAAAATCCAGACGCGTGATCCTCTCGCAGGGAGGTCATATTTATTCGTTGAAACGATCTGGAAATACTTGCATCGGAACAGGACTAACCGACTTTCTTCTTCTTGAGACCAAATCTAAATCTTTACGTTGCGTTCGTCTGAATCTTCCTTGTTCACCAAATAAGAAATAAAGAGCAATAAAGATTGCTTTCTCTGTTAAATAACTCATTTATCAGGCTTTTGCAATCTACTATATAACTACATTATTTACATTGTTCGGACTATTGTCCTCATCTTTTTCGCCATCTTTATTACAACGTTATGGCGACAAAGACGAGGACATTAGTTCGAATAATGTAAATAATGTACATAACACCTCATCTCAGAAATATAGACAGGCACTACTATATAAATAGTTTAAAAGTTTAACCTGTATTAAATAAAAAAAAATATTTAAAATGAACTTTTGTTTGTTTGTAATCAAATTAATTACACTTATCCCCGCTGATCATATGCTGAACCATTAAAATTAGTTTACAATTAAAATATTACTTTACATTTCGATGCTGGCAGTCGATATTGTCTACCTAACACACACTAAGCATAAAGAATTATTATTTGTTTATCAACAGCTACTAAAAAAATATAGGCCAACCTAGGGTAATATTTAATCCTAAGTTAGACATTTTTATAGTACGCATAATTCCTAGTTGAGAGCATGTTTCTTTTGGCTCCTCAAACTAGTCAGCTGACTCATTGGGGGTATGTAGTCCACGGAGTTTCGTAGTTGTAGTTAGTTGTTCTGGGTGGCTGACGTCGCTTTTTTCTTTTTTGGGGTGTCCAGTCGCCCCATCTAACTAACGAAGGTAAGTTCGCTTGATTTAGATTATTTTTATATATTATAATACAAAACAGGTGTAGCTGATGCTGCAGACCGTTGTAGGTTATAGGAGTGTATGGACGCCCTGATTCAGGTGGTGCTTAATTTCGATCTCAATCAGATTCTCCCGAATATTATTCATTTTCTGAGGAGATTTTCAACCCCTAAAATGAGTGCAAAATTCTTTCGTCCTTATTTCCCTCCAAGGTTTCGCGCGATGATCTTGACATTTTGAGTAGCATCACTTCCATATATGATCAGCCATGTCTGTTTTCATA
Source organism: Acanthosepion pharaonis (assembly GCA_903632075.3). NCBI lineage: Eukaryota > Metazoa > Mollusca > Cephalopoda > Sepiida > Sepiidae > Acanthosepion > Acanthosepion pharaonis. The sequence continues at coordinate 2,071,851 of CAHIKZ030000169.1, forward strand.
GTTTCTCATCTGCCTTTCGACTATTTATGTTCATTTAACGTTAACGGCTGGTCACAATTTTACTTTACTTGTACCAACTGCATGGAATGGAAGACACAATTCTTCTATATATATATATATATATATATATATATATTATGAAATGGACAATGTCCGACAATTATTTTTTAAGACATTTTTAAAAAGTAATTGTCGGAATTTGTCCATTTCATAATGTGTGAAGTGATTTGTTTACATTTGCCTATGAAAGTATGAGAGAAAATCATGGAGAATTGTAGTTTAAAACAGAAAAATCGACCTTGGTAACCGAAACGCTCCCTGTGGCTCAATCGGTAAAGCACATCAGCCTATATGACTGTTCCGTTTAGTATACAGGTTCGATTCCTGTCGAAGGACGCATATCTATGAAAATTTCTTGGACATTCAGGTCGCTGAATGTCGTTAATACTGTTTATTATGAGCAGAGCATTTACTTAAATATTTGCATCTATAAAAAGAACGTATAAACATAAAAATGTCACTATATATATATATATATATATATATATATATATAATTATTTATTTAAAATTATAAATATGTTATAAAATCACTACAAAATATTTTTGTAGTGATTTTATAACATATTTATGTTCAAATTTTTAAATAAATAATTATATATGCTCTACTCTGTATTGAGTGCTCTTTTAAGAATAGTAATTGTTGGTTATTGGAATTTATTCCGTATTCACGAATCATATACCTGGATATATATATATATATATATATATATATATATATATATATATATATGAATTTAGTTTATTGTTACATATTGTTATATATCATTATCAAAAGGTATATTTTTTTTTAAATATGACACACATTATGTTTGATCAAACCGAAAAAAGCATCGTAAGTTGGCTTTAAAGACAAAAACTCTCCAACATTCGGATATTATGCTGTTCCTCGATTTAAGCTTTCGGCTCACGTCAGCCATCATCAAAGTGGTTTAATGTACACAATGTATGTATGAACGTAATCGGAAGTATGTACCTGCACACAAAATGTCAACCTCTCCATCAAGTTTCTTCTGGTTTCTTCTAGATTTTCAGCTTGATTTCTAACGTTTATCTCGAACTACCGATAAAGACACATTGATGGAAACATTACTGACTTAGGCTCATATAATCCACGGTTTGTTTAGTTTTGAATGGAATCATTTCTAACGGTCGTCATAATGATAATTGTCTTTTAACTTAGACGCAGATTTAACTGTTAACGTATTGATTACATCTACAAGAAATCTGTTCAGTGGTGACAAGAGGAATCCCGATAAGTGACTAAGGGATATAGTAAAATAATATTTTCTGAATTTTAAGAAAACCGTATCTAGTTTATAGCTTATTGTAATGTTAGATCTACTTTCTGTATTCCTTCAGTGACTAATGGCTCAGTTTTCAGAGTTGGACGAATCAAATTATTGCAACTACGATCCCACAACGGTTGGCCTTGTTTTACTAGTGTCCCAAAATGTCCATAGCCACTATTGATCTTTCCTTTTCGGTTGACAGGATGATGATCTCGCTATCGCTTTGCCGACGTTTAATAGCAGTTTTGTTTGGGGTGGGCGTTATCCTTTACTTAAGCGGCGTCAGCTGAACTGCTATTCCGAGAACGGCAAAAAATCAATAACCAAGGTATAGTTTTTTTACAACTAAACATGCAACGGGTAATGATGGATTATGCATAAAAGAACTTTTGAAAACACGGGTCTGTTCTTGTAACGCACGGTCAACAAAATGCTTCTCATGAATAAAGAGGTTTGGTCAAATGCAGCTCAGCCATCTGAAACAATATGTTTGTGTCGTAATGATGATACGGGCAAAGGCTCTGAGTTGCTGGGCGGTGTCGGTTTATGTCTAACGATTTAGCGCAATGTCGGAGAGAAGGCAGTAGGATTGGTGTATAGACCTTATTTTAGTGTCTTTTCTTAGAGTCTCTCTCTCTCTCTCTCTCTCTATATATATATATATATATATATATATATATATATATATATATATATATATATGCGAATGACATTATAAAGGTCTCGAAAATCTTTCGGTTGAGCACTTTTGAGAGATGTGCGAAGTCTATAAACAGCAGCTCTCAGCACTAACACATCTCTCTTCATTAATGAATAAAGCACTCTGGCTATCTGGCGTTTGATTAGACTTGTAAAAACAATGCACTAGAATCCGTCTTTCTCTCTGCCAATGCCCCAATGGCTTAGGGGTAGAAATTCTGATTATCTATCTATTTATTTATTTGTTTATTCAAGTAGGTGTTTTATATACAAACCGTATTGCACTGAATTTCAATTTGTTTTTTGACGACTACAGAAAGGGTTTTTCTTATTTAATGATTTGGCTAAGCTTTTAAGACTTTTATTAAACAATGGGATTTTTTTATGCTAATTATTTAATGTGACAATTTGTTGATGTCGGCAAAAAACCGTTAACGTTAAATAAACAAATAAATAAATAGATAATCAGATAGACAATAATAAAACACAATGACACATAACGATAATAAAAAAAAATCATTAGGCCTTGAAATAGATCCTCTTATATAACGACATAAACCAGAGAGAGCTTATTCCTTATTTCGCTTGAAGATGAAACGGGCGTGACTCAAAAAAATTATTTGGATGGTTTCGCTCAAATTTTTGAAACATGAAATCTTATATAGCGAAGGAACATATTTTTATGTTTATACAATTCTTTTTATAATAAAACATCTATTTAAGTACATGCTCTGTTTAAAAAAAAAATAAAAAGTATTAAGGAACATTTGCCACCCTGAATGTCCTGAGAAATTATATATATATATACATTCATATTTTATGTTTATAATATATTTAAGTACGTCCTCCGACAGGAATCGAACCTGTATCTGTATCCTATACGGAACCGTCATATAGCCTGACGTGCTTTTACCGATTTCGCCACAGAAGAGCGTTCGATTAGCAAGGTCGATTTTACTGTTTATAAACTACAATCTTCCATGATTCTCTCACGTACATTCATATCTGCTCAATGCGTATCCATATGTAATCAAATGACGTCACACATTATGAAAAGTCCGACATTTATTTTAAGACATTTTTATGTTTATACATTCTTTTTATGGATACAAATATTTAAGTAAATGCTCTCTTTATAATAAACAGTATTAACAACATTTACCGGACTGAATGTCCGAGAATGTCGATTCATGTCTTAGGATGCATATTTTCTATGACAATTTCTCGGACATTCAGGCCGGTAAATGTTGTTAATACTGTTTATTATAAACAGAGCATTTATTTAAATATTTGTATCTATAAAAAAGAATGTATAGTCATAAAAATTATTTTAAAATAATTGTCGGAGTTTGTCCATTTTAATATATATATATATATATATATATATATATATATATATATATATATTATTTTTTTCGTATAAATTATTTGATCGACGAGCAGAGACTGTAAAAGTAGAGTTTCTGCTCGACGATCCGACACCTCAACTTTGTCGAACCCCACTCGATACCACTGGATAGCAAATGGCCAGGAAGCCATTGGACACGGTGATATTTACGATGAAAAAGCATTTAAAGATATATAACGACGTTTTATTTTATGTCAGTTAAGTGAATCAGAACTTTGACCGATTATTCTAGGCCGCTTATGTGAAGGATCATCAGTTGTTTTTGTTTTTTGTTGTTTTTTTTTTTTTACTTTTCTTTTGATGTTTGATTTCAAATACTCTTTTTCTGTCCCGCCTTTTAAATCAACTCGTCGCCCTATTGTAAATAGGTTATCAAACCTGTCATCTGAAGTCGGCTATTACGTCTAAGCCTCTGATCTGATGGATAATGGAAGTAAATTTGAGACCTTTGTTGAGCACTGCTTCATCAGAGGTATTTAAATAGCATTTACTAGTACTGAAAACTGCTTTCATAGGCCGATCATTGATACGGTTGTAACTCATATCATCACCATGAATTTCTGCTTCAATCACATACATCCTGCCGCATGGTAAAATCTAGCAAGGGCAGAGAAAATGGTAATAATTGCAACTTAGAGTCCTTTTAATGACCTCATTTGCATAATAGTTAAATAATTTCCGTACGTGATATAAAAAAAACACTACGATTTCCTATTGGTAATAGTAATGATATGAGTAAACGATTCGTTATAAGGAAACATTCAACATTCAACATTCATTGACTGAGCAGCCAGTGCTACTCCCTGGTTGAAATTTACAAAATCTTTCTATTAAAAAAGAAATCAGAAAATTAGATTTCTCAACTTCAGTAGCTGATATTGCTGTTCTAGTATTGAGGAGGTTTCCTTCTTAATTTTTGCTTGAGAAACCTTAACATCGTGGTTATGCTATTATTTCCTCTTCGACTTTTTGTTGTTGTTGTTGTTGATGATGATGATGATAATAATGATGCGGTTATTATTTCCCTCTTCGACTTTTTGTTGTTGTTGTTGATGATGATAATAATGATGCGGTTATTATTTCCCTCTTCGATTTTTTGTTGTTGTTGTTGATGATGATAATAATGATGCGGTTATTATTTCCCTCTTCGACTTTTTATTGTTGTTGTTGTTGATGATGATAATGATGATGCGGTTATTAATTCCCTCTTCGACTTTTTATTGTTGTTGTTGTTCATGATGATAATGATGATGCGGTTATTATTTCCCTCTTCGACTTTTTATTGTTGTTGTTGATGGTGATGCGGTTATTATTTCCTCTTCTACTTTTTTTGTTGATGTTGATGATGATGTGGTGAAGTTCTTTGGACTTTTGTAGTTTCGAAAAAGAATGGTACTTGCTCAGAGCTCAGAGCCTTTCTTTAACCACTGACCTGAGAAAGCGTTTATAGTTGACTGACAGTTTAGATACTTTCGAACGAACACGGCATCCATATCCAATTTTCGTTAAGATCCTCCAGTCTGTTCGATTTTGTTCATTCCCGGATTTGATTATTCAAATGAACGTTTATTCATGAAAATTTTCAGAAGTCGCCTAGAGGAAAATGATAAACAATTAAAAAAGAAGTTTTTTTTTTTTTTTTAAAATATGGTATTTTCAATCTTTTCTTTTTTTTAATATGCAGTTTCGGAGAATATTCATCTCCGGTTGAAGTTTCAAATGAAATTTTAGTTGACTTAATTTCCTCGGAGGACTTATAAAAAGGTAAACAATTTTAGTCTCCAAAAGGCATTTACGTTTCCAGAAATGAAATAAACCAGCTCATCAGAGTTAAAACTTATTTCTATGAACCCTTATTACTGAATACGCTTTCGCAAATAAATACTATATCTAATAGGACATAGGCTCTCCACACTTTCCTAGCGTTTGTAGCTCTTAATAAGTTCGTTTTTTTGTTATCTTTCCTAGTCTCTTTTCTGCCACCCCCTTGCCCAACGTCGTTAGTCAATTTATATACTATTTTCCCTTGTCCCTCTTGCTTTTAATAGGTCCTGATAATGTCAATTTTTTCAAACCGTCTTTCTTCGTTGTGTCACAGAAATTTCAAATGTCTCTTATTCTAAGTAAAAGCAGTCGTTTTTCCAAATTACTTAAACCTTCCTCCTTACTCACATGTTTAGTTAACGGCATTCACAGTATCCTTCAGCAGAAAACCACATTTCTGCTTCATCAAGTCTCTTCTCTTTCTGTGAGGAAATTGTCCACCATTCAGTGTCATATACAACGACTGATATTGCATAAGAATTCAGTAATCTGTTTTGTTTCTGCTACCTTAAGCATCTTCTTCATCTTTAAGGATAAAGAACCTCTTTAGAAAGGTTAATCGCTGTTTGTCCTCAGTATAGGTGTAGGTATTAGTTTCTCCAAGCCCACTTTTCTCATTATTATTCCTCGAAATTTCTACTGCGTGTTCTTGATTCTGTCTGTAAGTGTCCTTTTTTTTCTTTTTTCTCCTAAAACTTGCTCGTTGGTGAAATGCTCAGTCCAAGGTATTCCAAGCATCCTTCTTTAAAACGAAATCTTTTGCTTCGTCTCTTCTTCATCTGCCATATAGGTTGACCGATATCACATAAGAGTTCAGTAGTCTTTACTTTATTTCTAACGAAATTTTCCTGTTTCTTATTTCACAGATGAATAATTACCGATTATACTGAAATCCGATGATAGGCAGATGTTGGAGAGAATTTTGTATTCTGATTGTTTATTTTATAAAATTATACTCTTGGAGAATATGTGACAATCGTCTTTTCTATGGAATTTAAACAAAATTAAAATATGGTTTCAGTGTAGTGTACTTTTGTAATTTTTATATAACTGTTTTAGTTATTTTCTGGTTTTATAGTAAAATTATGATAACGATGAACGATAAAATTAACTTTTGGGGCATGCCATCATCGACGTTAGCAAGCTTGTCTCGCTCGCTCAATTATGACTGGCCAGGGAGATCGATAATCCCTGGGTTCCGCATACTTTCGGATTTGTGCCCTACCTAAGCCACTCTTAGAAAATTACCAGAGGTATTTTAGACGCTTTTTTGGTTACGTACTGCTTTTTTATGAAAATTGCGTGAGGGTACTTGCATTTATATATTTACAAGGACCTAAGAAAAGATTTTAGCCAAGAGAAATAAACCCCATCCAATTTCAAAATTTAATTACGTAATCCCTATTCAACATAAACAGTATTTGGAACTAGTAGTAGGTCCTCCCTTTGCTAGTTTCAGTTCTTGTATTCGATTTTTCATGGATTTGATCAAGTTATCAACAATCGTCTGATCCATATTTTGCGACCCCTTTAGCAATGTTTTTTAAGGGTTGCCACTGATGTGATTTTGGTTGCACACTCTCGAAGTCTTCGGTCGAGGTGCTCCCAAACGTGTTCTATTGGATTCATGTCAGGTTTTTGGGCTACCCATGGCAGTGTGCTGCTTCCTTGCGATTCTTTCCAGGCCTTTACTCGTATGACATGGCGCTCCATCTCAAAAGGTGGACATTCTAAGATTTCCCTCCAAACTAGACAACGCCCCACACCATTACTTCAATCCATCCATGTTTCACGGTCGCCTGCAGACATTCAGTGTTCCAAGTCTCATTTTGATTTCTCCAAACATAAACCTATCTCGAATTCGAATATTAGCAGAATTGTTTCACACGAAAATGGCATTCTTCATTATATTTCTTGACAATATTATTAACCGTTTTGTGATTAACCTGGAAAAACCTAGCAATTTTCCACACTGATGCCATCCTATTATCTGCCCTCGTTGAAATTCACCAATTTTCTTACTTCCAGGAACTTTCATTGCAAGATATAAGTCGACTATTGTTTATTTATTTATTTATTTATTTATTTTTTAAGCATTGTGCCCCAAGCAAGGCGTAAAGCTACTAGGATGCTGGGGGTTGCGGAAGATTTGGAGCGAGCAGATAAGAGTGATAGGAGAAAGAAAGGAGAAGGATAGTGGGTAGATCAAGGTAATTGGAGATGTCGATTGACATTACATTTGAATAGTTGGAGATAATAGCTTTCAGGGAAACAGTAATTGGGGAGGGTGTTCCACTGGCGAGAGGTGCGAGGTATGAAGCTATTGGAGTAGAAGAGACGGCTACATTTGAAGGTTTCTACGGTGTAAGGGTGAGAGCGGGATGCCAGCCTCGTAGGGCGCTTGAATTCATGGAGTCTGGGAACCAGAGAGAGCAGCTCATCAGAGCAGTTAACATGGAAGTATTTGTAGAAGAGACAGAGAGAGGCGACGGTGCGTCTGTGAGAGAGTGACTGCAGACAAGACGCTAGATCAGGGCCAATTAGATTACATATCCGTCTCTGGATCTTGTCAAGAACTCCGAGGTAAGCAGAAGTTGCTCCAGCCCATATATGGCAGCAATATAGATGAGAGTGGCTTTATACTAACACTGCATTGTTTATGAAAAAAAGAAGAGACGTTATTAAACAAGGCAAAATTTCTGTAATCAAGGGTGGCTAAAATCTTATCATAGCCCACTGTTTATTATTGATGGCAGTTAGTGCGGAACACATGACTTTCAGCGGTTTCAAGTGACCTCAACTAATTTAGTTATGAGAAAAAAAATTGAATATATGAACACATTCTAACATTCCAGGAATAGGCAGAGTGATTTAAGGATATACCCGGTGTAACAGTATATTTGTCTATCCCACAAAATGTTTAATATCTAAAAAAAAAGTCTAAAATAATTGAGTTCCTTTTTTCCAGGTTTTCAGGTAATCTGTTTAGCCATTTTGACACCATTTGTCGTAAAATCACAGAAAACCCCATTGAGTTATTTAGCCAGATAGACAACAGGTTACAATCGTTTTGCGTCAGACCGACTATCTTCTTAACTGAGCAATGGGGAGAGGAAAATTCATTAAGGCCTTCAGTAATGATATCTATATTCATACACTAGTTTCTATCTTCAAGGTCCATTCAAAAGCCACCAACGGTGAATATATCTAAAAAGAAAGAGGAAGCAGTTGAGAGGAAAACTGAATCAGGAGGTAACAACAGGAAAAGGAATAATCATTTCAACTTAGAGATAAAGAGATCAAGTAGAAAATAAAAACTTAATCTATAAGACTTTTGGCACGGTAGAGATGAGTTTCAGCTATGACAGTGCAAAGGACAGTGAAAAAAAACTTGAAAATGAAACGTGTAAGGTATCTTGTTATTCTAAGGCAGAAAGTTAGAAAGTTAGAGAGGACGAAGATCATCTTGATTACGTTGGAAAGTTATTCTGGATTTATATATATATATATATATATATATATATATATATATATATATATATGAAATTTATTTCAATCCTTCATGAGCTTCGAACCTTAGCTATGATTAATTAATGATGAACCTTTTCGTTTATGATCGATCTCATCAGGATTCTCCTTTTAATCTTGGAGAGAAATAATACATTCTTATTCCTCATAGAAGAGCCCACTAGTGTCATATAATTATGGGGGAAATTCTAGTAAGATACCACGTTTCAGAGCTTAATCTAATGATTGAAAAATGTTACCGTTACACCCGTATATATATATATATATATATATATATATATATATATATATATATATATATATATATATTAATTATTAAATTAAGCTCTGAATCGTTGTATCATAGAATTGATTTTAGTTATCTAACTAGAATTTCCCGAGAATTTTATAACACTATTGGGCTCTACTATAAGGAATAAAATGTGCATATTAGACTTCAACCATGACAAAATCAAGGATCGATTATTGCACTTCTGCAAGGATTCCGTTATTACTAAGGAAAATCAGGGTTAAAATTTTGTCAATTGATGATTCATATATTTTACCATATATATATATATATATATATATATATATATATATATATATATATATATATATACACAAAGAGAGAGAGATGAAAATGTTTAATAATTTCATATACCTATGGATAAAGATAATTCACGCACACACAGAAAACACATATGTATCGGTCTATATGTTTGTGTTTTATATATATATATATATATATATATATATATATATATATATATATATATTAATTATCGTAGACAGAGAGAAAAAATGAACCATATATAGAAAGACAAATAGACAGATAGACAGATGGACTGATTGATTTTATTTACAACTGTACACTCACAGAAATATGTGTTTATCTGAAGAGGAGAGTGGTTAGACACCCAATAATATTTAAAAAAAACCCAAAAAAAATCAAGACGTTTCAAAGGGCAGAAGAACCTTCTTGTAGTGTTAACGCTTATCTAACAACAGGTTACACTGGGCTAGAGTACTATGTATGCAGCCATTATATATTAAGTATACAGCCAGAACAGTAGAATCCTTTCATTGTAATCAACTGTCAAGTGTTACGATTTGATCTGAAAAGAGATGAGCACCGCCAGTTATAGTTAGCGGTTCCCGAATGACCAATGTTGTTAATCAACGTCGAGCCCGGTCAGTACCGAGAGAGATGGCCGCTTGGATAGTGTAAGCTTCGATAAGCGAGGTGGGTATTGTAATGCAAATATCCTTGGAAAAATATGAATCCAGCATATATATATATATATATATATATATATATATATATATATATATTGTTTGAATAAAAGACAGCCACCTTTATCTAGAGACGAGACGCGTTAAATTTGAGCAACATCTAGCCGACACACTGGGGTTAAAATAGGAAACTAAAATGATACATATGACACACTCATATCCTCTCTCCCACCTCACCTCCTCACTTCGTCAATTTTACGTATACTTGATGAGGTCCGTAAAAAACGTATGGATTTCTTTTCATTTTTCATTTCAGCTTTTGGAAGTAAAGTCTGATGATCCAGAACCCTGTTAAAGGGGTCATTGTGAAATAGCTTATTACATGGAATCTTAACGTGGTCTGTCTTTTATTCAAACATATCTGCTCTGAATTTTACATTGAGCTCTCTGGATATCATCCTCCTCAGGTCTACCCATACGGATTACCTAAATTTGCATAAACTATATATATATATGAAAAGCATCATGTTCATCCCATGTGTATGAATTTACACAGACGCACACACACAAAGATATATATATATATATATAAAAGTGTGTGTGTTTATGGGATAAAGTTCTAAATATCAGAGATAGAGCGTATGTAAATATAAACACAAAAGTCAACATTGAAGTCAACACTTAGAAGTGACAAGCTGTTTCATGTTGGACGCAATCTTCAGGCATTGCGTCAAGCATGAAACAGCCTGTGGCCTCTGAGTTCTGACTTCAATGTTCACTTATATATATATATATATATATATATATATATATATATATATATATATATATAAATGTATGTATGTATACACGCAGGCTGTCAAAAGTAAGGTGAGTCAATGGAAAAATTCACAATATTTTGAGGTTAGAAAAACCCAAAGAAATGACAGCAAAAGGAATCTCTATAGAGCAATCGTACTGCCCTCTCTCCAACATGATGCCAAATCTTGGTTCATATTCCGAAACCGGTTAGGCATCTTAGATCCCTTGAACGCAACATCACAAATACAAACATTGAAAAGTGTCTACTGTATAATTGGAAAAGATGGCCATCCACCATTGCAACAAAGGGGCTACCTGAATATGATGTATATATGCTCTCAAAAGTAACCTTAATTTCTAAGAAAAATGCTTATAGGAGACTGTTGAAAATGTTTTTTTTTTTTTTTGGTGAGGGAAACGAAAATACATTTCCTGAAACTAATTTCACCAAATAAAGTCATAGATTCTGGCTTAAGGAATTGAGATTCGCGCCGTCCACTTGGTTTCCCGCCTAACTCCAATTGGTCTTTTGCATACAGAGCGAGAATGCTTCCCTCCCTCGAAATGTTGCATACAGATAAGGAGTAGGTTGCGACTGACGGAGAGTCCGCATTTGAATTCACGTTGTCGAAGGAAGCTATGATGATGATTGTTAACTTAATGAAACGGAACAGTTAACAGATAACTGCGAAGGATTTCACTTTATGCATGCAATTTAATGTATTTCCAACAAACTCGAAAACATGTCATTTCGAAAGGAAAGCATTCAGCGTGTACAAAGCTTGTAATTCGATAAACCAATTGGGAGCTTCGTCAAATGAATACAGGCAAGACGACTCATGAATAAAAATGCAAATATTTACTCATAAATTGCGGACAGCGTCCAATTGATCTGAAAGCATTCTCAAATAAAATGATCGCATTTCGAGGCACAAAAGAATTTACGATCATACGGAAAAGCGTTACGGAATATAGTTTATCACTTCATGGAATCCGCTTCTTACCAGCAAAATTTTCTTACAATATGCGAAATAAATAGTGTATAGCCGCCTACTCGTTTTCTAGTATAAACCCCTATAAGGGTGGACATTTTTCCCCGACTTCCCATCAAGCATATTTGTGGTATTTCAATAACCACAAAATCAAACTGGTTTATAATTTGACAGTGCTTAGCGTACTTTAGTTACAATTTCTGGGAAATAGCGAATAAATTGGCGTGGTCAGCAGTACATTCAAACGCTTGGTGCTGATGACTTTAATCCAGGCATCGCCCCCACCGGTTCTACGCCCGGTGATATCAATAAGTCGTCTACTTGGCAATCAACCAGGATGGCATGGTCAGTTCACACGCCCAAATATAATAACGTGATGTTATTAAAATAATTTCCAAGAGTTCCCCTGGCCATTGACTTTTTTAAACACTGCCTATATTTGTCCGCTAATATTTCGATCGATCCAATTTCCTGTTTTCTTCAGGTGTCCAATCAATGCGAAAAGAGACGTATGACTGCTTCATCAGGTGTAAAATATGGGAAAGAGAGAGAGAGAAAAAAAGAGATATTCGTGAAACGCTACACTAGCAAACAACGGTTAAATTCAACTTCATCCCTGCCGTGCGCCGACGGTTTAGTGGAAGAATCTCCGACTGACGCTAGTTTCGATCCTAGCTAGAGGCAAACGGACGTCTAGCCATTCTGATGAGCTGTGATACAGCAAAACAGTCTGTGGATGATAATAAAAATATATATATATATATATATATATATATATATATATATATATATATATATATATATTTGTGTGTGTGTGTGTGTGAAAAATATATAGAAAATAGGAAAAGAACTCGTTAGGTAAATAATCCAAAGCTCTTTAGTATTTTTTTGTTATTATTTTTAAAAATAGTGCTCGATACAAAAGTAGAGCATAAATATAATTATTTATTTAAAAATATGATTTCAACACGCTACATAAGAGTTCTCATGTTTCAAAACAAGAGCCGAAAACTTCAATAGAATTATTTGAATTAACCAAAAAAATTTCGCTTGAAGATGGAACAGAGCTTAGTACTTTAATTCAATTTAATTCAAATAATTCTATTGAAGTTTTTGGATCTTGTTTTGAAACATGAGAACTCTTATGTAGCGTGTTGGAATCATATTTTTAAATAAATAATTATATAAAATAGATAGATTCTGTTTATACGTTATCTTAATAGATACAATTCATTTAATTAAATGGTGAGACATTTCGTAGAAGATATGCCTTCTCCAACAGAAATCTAACCTGTGTCCTATACGGAAACCGTCAATTTATCAGACGTGCAATACCACTCAAATACAGAGAACCGTTTGGTTAGCAATGTCCAAATTACTGTTTATAAACAACAGATCTTCTACGAAACGTACCTTAACGCAAACACTGACAACATATATATATATATATATATATATATATATATATATATATATATATATATATATAGTAGAGTATGTATGTGTGTGCTTGTGCATATGTGTATCCAAGCGACTCCTCCGTTCCCAATGGTCCGAAGCACTAGAAATGTTATGCGCAGGGAACGATTTTCGTTGAGCTGAGATTCAGGGTTGCCAGATTTTGTGAAGTTACAATATATATTCATATATTATACTAGCCATTATCGTTGCTTTCATAGTGGGGAGTAACTCTTATTTTCCTTTCGTATCCAAAATTGCAGTGCCTGTTTTATTATAAATTAGCTTAAATTCCGCTCGCTCCTGTGGAGGATTATTGGTTTAGCCATCATCACAATATCTAGGGAAGACTAAATGCAATAGACATCAATAACCTACAGAATGAATCAAAATTGATTGCTGCGTTTCAGTATTAAATTAAGCTTTAAGCTTAACCTTTAAAAGTTCAACGATAATTCTTCTACTGTCAATTAATTTAAAGACGATTTGATGTACGTAGATCCTTATTTTCCGTACAAACAATTATTTTTATTTCATGGGTGACAGAACAGGGGTGAGTTTATACGATAAAATTAATATAGTGTAAATATAAAAAATGCAATTAGTTATACATTCAACATTTGAAGAGTTAGAAAAACATAATAGCTAATTTAGTAAAACTTGTATAATTCAATTTATATGAATAAATGCGAAATTGGAGGACTGTTATTCAACAAAATCTGGGGTTAAAAAAACCCAACTCTAATTTATAGTAATTATTACGCGAAAAGCTCAATATCTGCATTATATATTATCTACTAGGAAGCAGTACAGGGAGGCACAGTGAAGTAATGGATAACGGCTCGGATTGAGAAATCGGAGTATTCGAGTTCGAACTCCAGTCGAATCCATTACATTTACTTACGTGCTAATTCTCTTTGGAAAAGTATGAATCGTCTTTTTCTCCCCCCAGCAATGGTTAAATATTTACAAACTAGCTTAAAGTCGCCCAAGCATTTAACCTAGCTCCTGTAGAGGACTCTTCGTTTGGACATCAGCACGATAGCTAGGGAGGAGTAGATGCAATATACTACACAAGAACTCAAAACTGATCGCTGCATTTAAGTGCTGAATTAATGTTTAAGCTTATCTTTTAAAAGTTCAACGATAATTCTTCTACTGTCAATTAATTTAAAGACGATTCCATGTACGTAGATTCTTATTTTCCGTACAAAGAATTTTTTTTTTCATCGGTGACAGAACAGGAGGCAATTTATAAGATAAAATTAATATAGGGTAAAGATGGGAAAATAGAAATTAGAATTAGTTATGAATCAGAATTAGTTATACATTCAATATTTGAAGATCTAAAGAAACAGAAGAGCTAATTAATTAAAATCTATATTATAGAATATATTAATATATATATTTTAACCTCGAATAATCTTAATTGACCATCGTAGGGTGTACAGGTACACCGCCCTTCCGTGTTTATTTTGATGATTGGTATGCTTTTATGTATTCTTCATATTTTTTTATTTTCTTTTTCTTCCCACTTTTCTCCATATTTATTTTGGGATATTTTTCCAGTATCCTTTGATGAATCTCAGCGAGTCTGTGATTGGCTACCTAATACGAAAGATGCCAAGATGGACGAGAAAAGTCGAGAAATGGCGACCAGTGTATAACGGATTGAGCTATGAACGGTCACTATTGAATGAGTGAAGTGAAAAAAGTGGTTGAGCAACGAGTGCATCGTACACACTTGCAGGTATAAAACACCTTTATAAAATACATTTATTATATATTTTAACTTTATAAAAAATGTCATTTCACCACAAGTAATGCGGTAATGCCACTAGTATACAAGAGGCTACATGGAATAAAACTGAAAGTAAAAACTGAAAAGAGGGACACTTGGGGGAAAAAAACAAAAAATGAACGGGGTTCAAGAAGACAAAAGATGACTGTTTTTTTTTGTTATTTAAGCGTTTCACCCCAAGTAAGGTGGGAAGCCACTAGGACGCAAGGGGTTACAGAAGATTTGGAGCTAGAGCAGATAGGAGTGATAGAGGAAAGGATGACGAGAAGGATAGTGGATAGATCAAGGCAACTGGAGATGTCGATTGACATTACCTTTGAATAGTTGGGGATTATAGCTCTCAGGGAAACGGGAATAGGGAAGGGAGTTCCACAGGCGAGAGGTGCGAGATATGAAGCTATCGGAGTAGAAGAGACGGCTACATTTAACAGTTTCAACAGTGAAAAGGTGAGAGCGGGATGCCAGCCTGCTAGGGCGCTTGAATTCATGAAGTCTGGGAACCAGCGAATGCAGCTCATCAGAGCAATTGCCATAAACGTATCAGGTCACCCCATAAGTTCTGTCCGAATTTTAAATTTTTGTTAAAATGAACGAAATTTAAAGAGTATTTTATAATGTCGAATGGAGCTGAACATTATTTTTATGTTTAGATGCATTAAATTTTATTTCAGAGAACAATAAAATTAAATTTTGTTTGATTAAAACCCCGCTAACATGGAAGTACCCAAAAATCATTTTAGGCACATAATGCTTTAGGAGTTCAAGAAAGAAAACTCAGCAGCCGAAGCGGCTAAAACATTCATTCAGTTTATGGAGAGGAATGTTTGAATGAAAGAACTTGCAGAAGATGGTTTGCAAAATTCAGATGTAGAGATTTCACCCTTGAAGATGAAGATCGACCTGGACGTCCAGTTGTGTTTGATGAAAAGCTTCTTGAAGCAGCCCTTGAAGAAAATCATGCTTTATCAGTTGAGGAATTGACAGTGGTTCTTAGTTCAAACCATACAACTGTTCATCTTCATCTTCAACAATTTGGAAAAGTTCCTAAACTTGGAAAATGGGTGCCTCATGAATTGTCTGAAAACAACATCAAATCCCGAGTTTCACCTTTTTTGGACAGACTTGTGACTGGCATCGAAAAATGGATCTTTTATCGAAATGTTAAGCGTCGTAGACAGTGGCTTGGTAAAGGGGAAGGACCCCAGCCACAGCCGAGAAGGGAACCTCATGGGCAAAAGGTTCATCTTTCAATCTGGTGGGATCACCAAGGAATAATCCATTTTGAATTCTTACCACCTAATGCAACAATTAATGCTCAAATATACTGTCAGCAATTAGAGCGTTTGAACCAAGCTTTGAGGAAAAAAAGACCTCCAGCGAATCGAAAAGAGGTGATGTTTCATCAGGACAATCCACGACACAACACAGAAAGAATATTGTTACAAGAATATTTGTAACACAGGAAGAAGTTAAAACTGACATTTGCGAGTTCTTCGAATCAAAGACAAAAGAATTTTACAGTAATGCAATTTGTAAGCTTGTTAATAGATGGAAGGAAGTCATAGATAATCAGGGAAAATACATTGTTGATTGACTCTGTAATTAAATGTAAGATTTTGTCAGTTGTTTTCTTTATTCAAAATTCGGACAGAACTTATGAGATGACCTGATATTTGTAAAAAAAGACAGAGATAGGCGACAGCTTGGCAAGGGAATTAATCTTTTGAAGATTGTAGTTATCAGGGAAACAAGAAAACGGAAGCGAGTTTCACTGATTGGTATCGTGAGAAAAAAAAGTTGGGGAAAAATAGTGGTTGGCGATTTCAACGGTAAATGGGTGGAACTTAGATGTTAACCTTCTAGAAGGTTTAATTTTTTTATTTATATTTAGGGCACCAAGGAGAAAAGATCGTCCGAGCAGTTGCCATAAAAAAATATTCTAGAAAAGACAGACGTGAAACCATGGAGCATCGGTGAGAAAATGACTGGCGTCGAGATGCCTGGTCTAGATCGATTACATTACTGATTATTCTCTGATTTTGTCAAGAATCTCGAGATGTACAGCAAGAGTATTCAATTGATTCAAGCGGGGATCGAAACCCGGCTGATTTGACATCAGTCAGATATCTTACCTATAGGGCATATTTTAACGTTTTTCTCTATATGTAATACACCAGCGGCTCGGTATATATATTAATATACAACCCTAGTGTGTCTGAAGTTTTTATTTATTTAATATTTTTTATTGTTCAATATATATATTGAACAATAAAAAAATATTAAAAAAATATATATATATATATATATATATATATATATATATATATATATATATAATTATTTATTTAAAATATGATTACAAAACGCGACATAAGAAGTCTCTCTCTCTCTCTCTCTCTCTCTATATATATATATATATATATATATATATATATATATATATATTGAACAATAAAAAATATTAAAAAATTAAAATCTTCAGACACACTGGCTTGTATATTAATATTCTTTCGTTTTATTATTATTTCAGTTACATATATATATATATATATATATATATATATATATATATATATATATATATATATATACACACACACACCATGGCAAAGATAAAGATATTAAAACAGTTTTCTTTCTTTCTCTCCTCCCTCTCTCTCTTACTCTCTCTCTCTCTCTCTCTCTATATATATATATATATATATATATATGTGTGTGTGTGTGTGTGCGTGTGCCCGCGTGTGTGGAGTGGGTTAGAAAGAAAGAAAAGCTGTTTTAATATCCATATGTGTGTCATAGTAAATATATATGTTTTATATTTATCCACCCATGAGAATGACGTTACTCCGAAATATAAACACTTTTATAAAAAATTTTTTATTATATTTTCAACTATTATTAGGAAATCGATTTATTCGGTTTTATTTCATAATGAAATTTTATGACGGCGTGAATATGAAATCATACTGGAAGGAAGAATATTCTAAATTTTAAAAAAAAAAAAAAAAGATGTGATGTAAAATTTTGAAGTCTTGCTCACAGCAACGAAGAAATTGAAATTAGAAATGGCAGC
>CAHIKZ030000169.1:2097500-2135000 GCA_903632075.3 Acanthosepion pharaonis
ATATATATATATATATATATATATATTAAAGAAAAACAGACCATTTTAAGGTTCCAATATAATAATTTATTTCACCAGAGCCCTTTTAAAGGACACTGAATCTAAAAGGGCTCTGGTGAAATAAATTATTATAAATGGAACCTTAAAGTGGTCTGTTTTCTTTAAAATATTAGGTCTGGATTTACATTGAGCTCTCAGGACCTCATCCTTCTTGGGACTACCCATACGGATTACCTAGTATTTAATAACTTAATTATATATATATATATATGTGTGTGTGTGTGTGTGTGTGTGTGTGTGTGTGTTTTAATTAATATACATATTACTTTACGCCGAGAGTACGACTCGGAGTTTCAGGTTTAGTACTATCTTCAGGTTGTTATGTATCTAATATATATAATCTATCATATTAATATTAGTCTGCCATGGACATTTCGAGATCGTACTTCAGCTGCTCCATTGCATTCTCCTTATTCTCGCCCACGGTTTTTCCACTCTGCGAAAATTATAATCTGCTGTGAAATAAATCTACATTTTTGTTCAACTCGCGATCCGAGATAAGCTGATGTTTTTCACAAAATCAAGTGTCACTTAAAGTGTTAACTCGCTTTGTCATCGTGAATGTGATTATCACAGAATATAATATACTGATAGTGTCATCTCCTATGTCATTATATATTCATGTACACGCAGGAATTTTTGATAGGATAAAAATACTGCGCAAATTTTCCTCGAGCTATGAAAAGGATTGGATAGTTGCATTCAGACATTACATACAATTCATATACACTGCGTGCCAAATTATTATCGAGATAACTTTTTTCTAATATTTCAAAAACCGTCCAATCAATTCACACAAAATTTTCACACAATGTTGGCAACACTGATCAGCGCAATCACTGACATTTTCGTACTGATCTGCGCAATGTAAACAAACTGGCGCCATATTTGTTATTAGCACGGTGATTTTAAAGTTGTATTTAAAATTGTACTTACATGTGAAACAATATATTACTAGGTTTATATAAAAAATAAAAGTTTTCTAAACCAGTGAAATTAAGTAGCTATTTTTGCCGTCATTGTCATAAATTTTACTTAATAATATATAAGTATAAAATTTTAAAAATCGTAATATACATATACCTGATATGGAAAAATAATTTTACTTACAGTAAGTAATTCTAATACATTTACTTCTATTAAAAAGAAATATAGTCTATTAAAACTAACAATGAAAATATTTTAAAGTTCTAATTAAAATTGTAGTTAAATAAAATGAATTCTAACCTAAACTTCTTTTAAATTGTAAATAAATAAAACGTTCTCTAACCTAAAGACCTCCCTATTAGTACTACACGCACTTAAAAGAATACAATAAAACACCTGCAGTAAAATGAAATTAATATGAAATGCTAGAAGATGTAAGCTTTTGAATGACAATATATTACTAGGTTTATATAAAGAATAAAAATTTACTAAATCAGTGAAATTAAGTAGCTATTTTTGTCGTCATTGTCATAAATTTTACTTAAATAATATTTAAATATAAAAAAAATGTAACCTAATAATATACATACTTATACTTGATGTGAAAATAATTCTACATACTGTAACGGATTCTAATACATTTAATTGTTCTTAAAAGAAATATAGTATATTAAAAATTAAAAATTAAAAGTGAAAATATTTCATATCGTAGTTAAATAAAACGTATTCTAACCTAAACACCCCCACAAAATCTTTAAATATACAAGTATATGAAAAGTATGATACCAAAATAGTCGCAAACTCAAAAACTCTTTAATAATACCTCATGAAAGCTTAATGTACTCAGCTATTTGAGAATTTCTAGTTGAGAATTTCGATTTAAATATATACCAGAAATAAAATCTTCTGAAATTTTGTTTCGTTTTCTGGTGAGGTCGGTGTCACAACCTGTCAAAGTTTGTATGCATCTTCTTCTAAGTTTCAAGGGCCATCTAGTATCATTGGTAGACTTGGCTGTATAGTTATATATGGAGCCAGTGCGACGATGACACGGCCTCGCTGGAGACGGGGCTCACTACAATGAAGTGGAGAAATTCTTTGGTGTACTCTACGGCTATTTGCTAGTGAACAAGACGAACCTTTAAGTTGGAAGTCATCGGCAGTAGCTTGCCATGCACTGGGATAAGGCTGCGCCAGGTCTACTTACGGGTCACTCAGCTGCGCATTGAACCTAGGTCTATAACCAGACATTGGACTGATGATGATGATGATGATGATGATGATGATGATGGTGGTGGTAGTATGATGGTGATGATGATAATGTTGATGATGTTGATGATGATGAAGATGGTAGTGGTGGTAGTGGTGGTATGATGGTGATGATGATAATGGTGATGTTGATGATGATGTAGCTCATAGACTATTGCAAACACTTCAGTCAGCTTAATACCAATAAATGCTTGTTGTTTGTGCATTTCCGCTGTATTGTAGAATCTATATATAAAATTACGTGACTTCTGTTAGTCCGCGCGTCACGCCCTCTAAAACAGCCATACATTGACCGATCGGAACTAAATTTTGGGGAGAAGCGGAAATAGCAATGTGGGTACAAAGTAGAATTGGTTTTACTCGGATGAGTAGAATTAACAATAAATTTTCATTTTCTTGGGAAAATTAAGTTTTATTATTTAATAATACAAAATACTTCCACTATTTTTAAAACAATTTAATGATTAAAATAACAAATACTTATTTAATAAAAATCCAATATTGTTTTTTTTTTTGTTTTTTTTTGCGTATCTTTAAGTTTTTCTATACAAGGACCCTGTTTCTCGTTAGCCCCGCGCTTGTGACAACTACAAACAAATCAAAAGGTCAACCGTTTCAAAAAGTTGGATTTTGGCTCCAAAAAGGAAAGAAATATTTACTCATGGTCAGAAGTATATTTCATGCTCACGAGTAAGAAATTCTAAGAATTTTTGATTCACTGTTAAAAAAAAAAGGAAAATAAATAAATTTTCTTAAAAGATTGTGTTTACTATGATGTTCTATAAAAATAAATTAAATTAAAGAAATTATTAAACCACGAAGTATTTTTCCAAACAAATCTGCTGATGCAAATTTTATCGATTTGTTTGCGAAATTGAACGAAACATACAGAAAATCCCGACAAAAATGTTAGCGCTAACTTCAACTGTGAGAATTTTAACACGTGTGCAAAAAAAAATTCTAGTCCCTGGAATCTTCTGATACCTCCTAGTATGATAGCGAGAGGACTGTCCTTGAATTAATTATCCTTAACTCATGTCGTCTCTTTCGGAATTCAATCCCGTTTGAATTATTCAACGGCAAGCCATTTTTAAGATTGACAGCTCATGGTATTAATATGCATGAGTGATTAATTAGAAAAATATGGCACACGGTAAGCCTCTTATGTTAAGCTTTGAGTATTTGCCGTCCGTAAATCTTTTCTCATTATTTCCTATCGCAAGTAGAATTCATCGTGCAGCCATTTTGAATATTGAAATCTTTTGATATAAAATGAATCGGCCATTAGTATACGAGCGATTCACCGTGAAAGATGCTTTAATCTACGGACCTTTTAATGATCCGTATGAGAAAATGTTTTCAAATGAATGATGAAATAAGTAAGATTCAAATTCCGTATGCTTGTAGCGTAATAGTTGGCATTTTGGATCGAGAAAGTGGCGCACTGAATTCGATTTCCAATCAAGTAGTTACAACAAAAAAAAAAAATTAGCTATCTGAAGCTGAACAATGATAATCAGACATGGGTCATCGGTATTATGGTAATAGCAATATTAGCCGTTTCCTTATAAGGAAACATTCGGTATTCTTTGACCGAACAGCGACTACAGGGGTCGGTTGAAATTTATAAAATCTTTATCTTAAATCAATTTTTTTCCCAAGTTGTTATCTCTTTTTTTCAGTATTGATGAGGATTTCCTTCCTAACCTATTATTTGATTATCATTAATTTCTCTACCTGCTACATGTGAGATCCATTTTAGGTGTTATCGTTGAAAGTCTTCATGTGATGCGGTTTTATTTTAAAAAAAAAAAAAAAAACAAACAAACAAAAAAACAGTTCTTTGTGATTCGCTAGCACCAGTCCGCAAATTCGAGGAAGTGTGGCTTTCAAATTCCTTTTTATGTTTCCCTAAAATAAAAAAAAAAAAATTGTGATGACACTTGTGGGAAGAGACAACCCAAAAACTTGTTGACCCGACCACCCGCCATATGCACTGGGGTACATGGAAGTTGTCATTTGATTTTTAGATGAAATAACAATTAAAATTTTACAAGCATGTATTTAGTCTAATTTTTTTTTTAATGTTTCCATATCCTTATTCTTATTCGTGAAGTAAAAGTTTAAATTTCTTAACTGAAACATTGTTATTGATATAATTAATGGGTTTGGGACAAAAAAATGCTTTAAAATGATGTTAAAAAATACACGTTAACATACTGCACTGGGTGTAACAGAAAAATTTCCATTTTTTAGGTTAAGTTCTGAACCGTTGTATCTTAGAAATGATTAAAGATATCTTACTGCAATTCAACGAGTTTTTTTTTAACACGATTGGACTCTGAATTGAGCAATAAGAATGTGGAATTACACTGTAAGTTAACAGAAGAATCATGATGAGATCGATCATAGTGGAAAATGATATAGCCATCATTAATTAATCATAGCTAGGAATCGGTATCTCATGAAGGATTGAAATAAAGTTTAATATATATATATATATATATATATATATATATATATATATTTCAAGATCATTTTCCAACTTATTCAAGATGATCTTCGCCTTCACTAACCTTCTAACTTTCTGTTCTGGAGTAACAATTTGTCTCACATGTTTCACGTACGATTTCATGTTCAAGTCTTTTTTCACTGCTTTTTGAACTGTCATAGCTGAAACTTTTCTCTCGCGTGCCAAACGTCTCATTTATCTCTTTAGCTCTAAGTTGAAATGTTGATTCCACTTAGTATTGTGACCGCCTGATCCAGTTTTCTCTTCAACTTTTCCCTTTTTTTAAAACTTATTCACCGTTCGCTGGGTTAATAATGGAAGCCAGTGTATGAATGCTGGTGTCATTACTGATGGCCTGAATGAATTTGTACTCGCACCATTAATCATTTGGGAAGAAAGTGGGGCTGACAAAACGGCACAACGCCTAACACTGCATGAGTGTCCTCAGCTAGCGTCCTGTTACGAAGTGTGGCAGTTTGCGGTACATGTGCAGAGATGCTGGCGCTGTGATTATGGAATTTGTGCTTCAGTCCATGTCAAAACCAATTAGAAATCTTCATTCCAGGCTGATAAGTAAGAGGCCTGTTGTTGATACCCATAGAAGCGGTCATCTTTCAACATCCAAATTTGAAGAAAAGGCACAAAAGGTAGAATTTTCATACTGTTCTTTGTTTCTACTGCTATACTTTTAAAAATAAACATGTTTTATGAAGACTGACTAATAATTAATAAACTTGGTAACAATTTTAAATACAGGGTTTCTTTCCTTATTAAAACAGTGGCCGGATCAGTTCGATTGACCATTTTACGAGGAGTAAAATACTTTCTCTATTTTCATTTTTGTTATATATTTCTATAGATTATATGTTACTGAAATATACTTGTCATTGCATGAGTACTGCTGCCACTATACAGTAATAAAGAACGCGTTAAGAATATTGATTGTGCAAGTTATGAAATGGATAGGGGCAAGCTAAGCGAAATCCTTGTGCTGAGTTGTAATTCCTGGTAACTATTTCGCATTCAATTTCACACAAATTTCTATTTATCTATCTATGAGTCTCAGTGTATTCACTTTTAAAAGCGTAAAACTGTTCCTTTTTTGGAAGGGCCAAAAGCAGGCTTAGACTTGATAGGTATGCACTTTATATTTTTTTTAAACATTTTACTGGATAATGATTTTATACCCTCGGTCAGGATGACTTGGAACTTCGCTACACAAATTTTTATTATATACGTTTAACATATACTTTTAACATATATTTACCAAAACTACACAAAAATATATTGAAATATTAAACAGTAAATTTATACAATAAAATCGCCATTTTCAACTAGACACTTCTTCAGAATTTCCAGCACTTTTTCTGGAAGGTCTTCTTATTTTAAGTTGGTGAACGCTGCTGTAATGCTTGCCTTCATTTCATCTTTGTTGTTCATATCACGTCTTCTCCAATTCCGCTTGTTGCTGGATCTCACATGCACAACAGAGGTTAGTTTTTTGCGCATCGGCTACAAGAGACGTTTTGCCATCCGGAATAATTTCCGTGTTTACAGCATTCTCTTATCTCCGCAAAGTGGGAGCTTTGAAAGCTCACAAGCAATTTTCTTTCATCGGAAGTGGGTTCGACTAGAGCATAAGTGGCAGATTTCCATTTACAACAAAATAATCTACAATACATTCAAGATAAATATATATACAATGTGCGATGGATAAATTGTCGCAAAATGACGCAAAAATAAAAATAAAAAAACACTGACATCTCATTTTAACATATATAGTTACCAAAACTACACAAAAATATCTTGAAATTATTAAGAGTAAATTCATACAATAAAATCGCCATTGGCTTCAACCACGGCCTCCAATCGGCTTCGGAATCTCCTGAAACTCTTCTGGACGGTTTCTTTCATTAATCTGATCGATACTGCCGTTATCATCTTTGGTGTTACAAGGAATTTTATTGATGTCTCGCTCAGCTGCGCCCCCACATATAATAAACAAGGGTAGGTATAGTCTGGGGAGTTAGGTCGACAGATATAAGGGGTGATGTGGTCGAAGAAATTTTCTAACAGCCATGACTGAGTTCTCCTGCTTATGTAGCATGGTGCAGAGTCCTGTTGCCAGACATAGCGTCTTCCAGCAGCAACCTTCTTGACGAAGAGAAGCCATAATTCCTCAAGGTATTTGAGGAAGGCTTCCGTGTTGAGTATGAGGCCCTGTGGGAAGATGAATGGAGGCATAACGTCGCCATCACTTGTGATCACTCCAAACATTGTGATGCTGACTGGATATATCATCCAACTCCTTCCGAATCCTCTGCACTGTCCTCAAACTGACGCCCAATCACTCTGAAATGTTCGTATTGGATGTCCCGGTTCGAATGTCAAGAAGTGGTTGGATTTCTTCGTACTTTTTTGTGTAGGATCCTTTTTTTGTTCATAGCTTGTTTTTTTTTTTTTTTTGTTTTGTTTTTTTTTGTTTTTTTAATTTCTGCACGAAATTGTAAAAACAGTTCTGGCACGTTATTTTACACATATAACTGCTTTAGAATTATAACTGCTTCGGATAGTACAGGTTGCGATGGATAAATTGTCGCCATTTTATATATTTAATTAATGCATCCACTTTTTTTTTTTTGTTATGTTTTTGATTTTGTCGACTACAAAGAAGATAGGGTCAGTTGGCAACCGTCTATGAGAAAAAGAGCACCAAGACGCAATTCACTCCGCCAGAGATTTGAAATCGGATATGCTGTACTGCTTGGCATTCGCACCGGAAACTCCAATACGAACATTTCATAGTGTTTGGGTGTCAACAGAGCTGAGGTGAAATTCCAGTTAAGTCTGTCACATTCAGTTTCACACAAATTACTATTTACCTATCTATTAAATCTCAGTGTATTACCTTTTAAAAACACACCACTCTTCCTTTTAAGGGTTGGGTCAAAAGTAAGCTTATTCGTAAGTCGGTATGCATTTTACATTTTTAAAGCATTCTATTGCACAATGCGTTTACACCCTCGGTCAGGATGACATGGGACTTTGCGCTACACCCACCCATCGCCGACTTCCGAAATTCAATTTCATTCGGCAGCATTGTGTCAAACCGTGCTATGATTTTCACTCACTTTCTATCTATTCCATCTGCTTGAATCGCCTCCCCAGGCCAATAAGATGAAGAGGTCACCTTCCTCAGAATCCAATCTCCAAAAGGTTTATAAATCTGACGGCGCGAGATTCGAGCCTGATAATCTGAAACTGAACGTTCTACCGACTTGGCTACGCGTCCACTGGCCATGCTTTCATATAAGTTTTATTTAGAGAATAGTGACATCATACACATAAAAAGTACATATTTAATATAGAAATACATTGTAAATCAGTAAGAAAAAGTCGTTATTTATGAATCAATGCAAGCTTTACGAACAGAATTGGATTATTATATGCATAATAAACTTGTACTGATAGTAGAACTTGTACTTGGTAATAAACTTGTACTTGTAGAAATGTAATGAAATAACCAGTTGAAATAGATCGTCATTGGTCAGTAATTGATGCCAGAGCTACTGACAAAATAGTACTATTATATGTCTAATCCAGCAAACAGTAATTACATAACGTAAAAGTCAGTAAGTTGGATTGAATAACGCTTCATTTCAATTCGTTTAATTCTCTTCTCCGCTGTGTGATGGAGTGATTAAAAAGATGTTAAAAAGCAAATCCCCAAAGGGGATTGCTATATAACCATGAGGAAATTGATCGTCTCTTATAAGCTCTATTCAATCGTGATCATTCTCATTTATGTTCCTAAACAGAGGGAAATGAAGTCGGCTCTATTCTCGATTCAATGTCCTTAACATCGTTTAATTCATTGTCTATAGTTCTGTACATATGGGTGGGGATTGGTAGCGTGAAAACGTGGTGGGGAAGAGGGTGCCTGGGCCCCGGGCATCCATATCGGGGGGGGGGCATCCAATCAAAGAGTGCTATAAAGATTTCGTAACGAAATGTGTATGTAACAAAAACGTACGTGTACATTTTGTTCATGTCTTGCGGCTCTCAATCATCTGAATATTATTGGAAGTGGCTCTTAGATTAACCAATTTTGTTTAGTACTGGTATATATTCACATATACACTAATATATATATATATATATATATATATATATATATATATATGAAGAAACATAGTCTTAAGGTGTGCTGTATTTATGGGATAAAGTGCTCCATATCAGAGATAGAGCGTGTGTAAATATAAAAGTGAACATAGAAGTCAACACTTAGAGGCGACAGTCTGTTTCATGCTAGATGCAGTCGTGGCCTGACGATTGCATCTAGCATGAAACAGACTGTCGCCTCTTAGTATTGACTTCTATGTTATATATATATATATATATATATATATATATATATATATATATATATATATATATATTTGGAATAGGAGAGAGAACAAGGATAAGAAAAAATATAATTCATTGTAAAGTGGTGATCACACCTTGCTCTTTAGAGCTCAATCGAGGACATTAAGTTAGGTTAAATAACGCTTCATTTCAAAGTATTTAATTTTCTTCTCTCCGCACTGTGATGTACTGATTAAAAAGATGTTAAAAATCAAACCCCCAAAGAGGATTGATATATAACCTAAAGGAAAGTGATTCTCCCTTATAACCTCTATCCAGTCGTGATCATTTTCATTGATATCGGCACAATCAAAGAAGGCATGCTTATAAACACGGGGAAATGAAGTCGGCTCTATTCTCGATTCAGTGTCCTTTAATATTCTGTCCAAACTGTTTTTTCTCTTGTTATAACACCGTTTACTTCTTTGCCTCTGGTTCTGTTCATATGGCTGACCTCCTGGTATTGTTGCTGAAAAAGAGGAACGGTCATCGATTTTTGCTCGTTAGCGATAATACAAAGTTGCTGGAAAATCTACGGTCATTTCTCTCAATTCATTTCATGAAATGTTTGCCCCTACGCCAGGTTAGTCATCAGCGAATTTACAATAAACAGTTAACTCGCCCCTAGATAGGTTATTTGCACTGATGCTGGGTGGGAAAGGTACTCTTGAAAAATAAAAATAAAATAACTTTGGCCAATTGGAAATCGTTGACTCTCTTTGTTACTGGTTTTGTAAGTCGGCTGGTCTCCCTAGGAGTGAATCGTTTTCTTGAAGGAGAACTGGGGTCTTGCTGTGTCAGTTCCTCTCTATGCTGTGGGCGTGTCTCTGGGTTCATTTCTTATGGCAGGGGTTTATGACCATCTCGCGTTGAGCAACCGGTTCCCTTACTATCACCGAAGTTAAGAATCATTATTTAGATGGATAACCGCTTGGATATACCAGGTGATGTATGCTTGGATGTGCGAGTGGTGCCATGGATATGGCTTGCAATTGTTAATCGAATAGCCGAGTTTCGATTCCCTTGGGTTCGTTATATTCCCTTGAATGTAAAATACATTTGGGGAAAGTGTGAATCCACATCTTCCCCATCAGCTATAGGTTAATATGGACAAAAGCTGAGCATCATCTACCATGTATTCAATTGTGAAAGCAGAATAACATGTATCATATTTTTATTACTTCAAAGTTCCCAAGAAAATTAAATTTCGGAATTAAATGACAAGATGCTGATATGGCATTAAACAAACAAAAACAAAACCTGTCCTCATATCTGTACATTAAATTTAATGTAATATTCAATAGCAGAATGAAGCAGTTATGGCCATATGATTTTTCTGCTCGCGGCCATCTTAGACGTTTGAATTAAGACAGTATTTATTTTTTACATGTAATCTCGCAGGAATAATGGGTTAAAAAAAAACACCGTGCGTGTAACGTATGAGTTATCGCTACAGATAATAAGATTGGCGAGTTCAATACGAATTCGGATACAATTTGCCCATTAGCAAGTCCGTCTCTTCCCACTACGATGATGACTCAAATAGCAAGTTAGGCTGGAATCATTAGCCATGAGGGATATTCTGAATTCAAAAGCGCGGGAAAAAGCTATTGTATCAAGATTCATTTTTTTTTATATGATCACCACAGAAAACTGATTTCTTACGTTGTGTCTAGCATTAAATGTGAATAGGGCAATAAATTTGAGGACAACAGTCCGAACAATGTCAATATCTAACACAGTCAGCATGTGTGTGTGTGTGTGTATTAAAGCATGAAAACAATCATGCATACGTTTCTGTGTTTATACTGACAGAATTTTGGGAATTGGTGCTTTAGACGGAATCGACTACTGCAATTTATTTCGTATTCCTAACGGAGACTTAGAAAATTTCCCAAACTACAAACGTAAACAATCATATCAGTTTTTGACAGGTATTATGCTAACAATGTTGTTAATACTCGCTTTTAAAATCCTGTATATTTTTTCATTACCATTCTGGGTTGCTTTACCTTTTTCTTTTTGTATAGCATATTTAAATGATATGTGGTTTCTCAAAAGTACTTTACAGTCACACAGTACGAGGGACACATTTGTTGGTTAATAACAAAAAAATAATGTTAACACTAGTTTTGATGGAGATGCGGGAACATATAGTTATAGTATAGGTGAAATGGAAAACATAGAAATTTAATTCGCCAATATTATATAAACACGAAAAAGAAGGTCATTTTTAAATTAAACTTAGATATGCAAGTCGTGGGCTCACATTTTTCATTGACATAAATTGAGGTGATTATCAGTCAGTTATGTGCCATGCGTACTACACACACATCTATCTTTCGAGACATGACAGACAATGTAGATTTTTCCCGCACTAGGTTGCCATTTCTTTCTGCTGCAGAGCAGTTGACATCCAAGGCTATAGAACCCGGTCTGTCCTGCTATTTACCCATAGCTGGGGGGAGAAGAAGAAGCATGATTCCTAAGGATTCCCAAGCGTATTAGCACGTTAGTGAATTTAATGAATTCGACTGGATTCCGATTCCTCAACCCGACCCGCTATCCATTACTCCTCTACGCCTCCACTGGGCTGATTATATTGAACCAATTGCTAAGTCTACTGCTTGAAAAGTTGATTCTCTGTATGGTGCCGGACAATTCTTCTCGTCCGAATCCATGTTCCACATTAGATCTTAAACATACCACCTCGACTCCAGTTGCATTTTCGTATTGTGGTTTCCCTCTGCCTTTTCTAGAAATATTTTCACGGTATTTGTTCATATGAGCTCTCCTCCTTCGTGACCCGGCAGCATGAACTTAAGCGTATTATATGACTGGAAATTCGGTCTCCCTGTTTTACAGTTGAACTAGTGAGATATAACTGTATATTATGTTGTAATAGTTCCTTTCCTCACACTTCTCACCTGTGGAACTCTCGTCCGGTATATTTGCTTCTCTGCCACCTAAAATTGTCAGAAATTTAAATGCAATCTTCGATCCTCTTGAAACTGTTCTTTTATTGTCCTTTCTCCTCATTTGGATGACCTTGAAAATCTGTCGTCAAAAGCCTGTGCTTAATCAGGAAAAGCTAACTGTTCAAACCACATAATATTGAATAGGCCCTATGAAGAGCAGAAGAAACTGAATTGCTTGCACATCTAGTTCTTTAAATATATCACGACGGCAGGTGTTTAACTGAATATTGAATAAGTTAATGCATTTTGACAGGTGAGTTAGCGGGTTGGTAATTCAGAAAATATTCCAAAAGTGGAATTCAATTTCATCTTCCTGATTTTTTGTGCTTAAAAAAAAAATCGTTGCAGTCATTTTCTAGTTGGTGATAAGATAATTCTATTTATCCCGATGAGATTTGATTTTCACTATAAAAATCCAATTTGCCAAAATATCGATAAACAAAATTCTTCTTGGGAAGTGAGTTGAATCTCGTTTAGATATTGAAATCACGTTAACGTTTTTTTTTCGGGGGGTTGTGAAAGGGGGGTCTTTTTTCTTCAAAGAAATTTTCGGTTTTAAAAAATATTTTTATTTTCCCTGGAAATATTAGTTGGAATTAATTTTTGGTCTTTGTTTTTTTGGGGTTTTTTTTTGTGAAATAAGGAAAATCGAAAAAAATGAAAAAAAAAAAAAACAACAAAAAACGCTCCAATGATATTTCAGGAAAGGATTTGTTTTGTCAATTATTTTTCAATGAATAAGGTAAAAGAAAGAATACAATAAGCATCATAAATAGAAAATCGAACAAATAAACTTTATTGATTGATTCGTTCTCTACGTCTTATCAATCCTTTGCAGGGTATTTAAAACCAGAATTTTTTTTTAGATTTTTTGAGATAATGGTGAGTTTCTAAGAGTAGCTTAGATGTGGCACAAGTCCAACAGTATGGGGCACCCAGTGTGGATAGAACTCACTACACTGTCATAATATTTCTTGCGAGACATTCTTGCTAACCACTACACCACGTCGAGGTGCGAAGTTCTGCGATAATGTTTTCGTGATACAAGTCTTACTAATTAATTAAACCCTAGCTTGTGGGTGGGGAGAGGTGAATCTCTACCTTTCCCAACGATATTTACGTATAAGTTAATATAACGAACCGAACGAGAATTGAAATCAGCTCTCCAATTAACAAATTCCGAGCCATTAACCATTGCACAGTCTGTACCTTCAAGCTTACAACACATGGTATTCCCAAGCAGTTACTCATCCAGGTACTGACCAGGCACAACTTTGCTTAACTTCAACCTGATGTAGCTGTAAGTAAATAAACTTTACAAAAGGTTAACAAATTTCGGACTATTAGTCATTGCACCTTCGGCAAACACAAGCTTACAGTACCTGATATTCTTAAGCAGTAAGTCATCAAGGAAAGTTGGCTCCCTGTGCCGCGCCAGGAAATTTTTCTCCCCAGAATCGATCCTTCAGATCTACAAATCAACAATTCACCCTTGCATGGAGTATTGCTGCCATATATGGTCTGGAGCCCCTTCTGTTTGCCTCGGGGTTCTTGATCAGCTCCAGAGGCGGATATGCAATATAATTGGCTCTGTCCTGGCATCTCGTCTGCAGTCGCTCTCTCACAGACGCGCCGTCGCCTCTCTCTGTCTTTTTTACAAATACTTTCATGGCAATTGCTCTCAGGAGCTGCATTCGCTGGTTCCCAGTGCATTTTCGAGCACTTTCAGCTATAGTTTTAGCCATTCACAAGGATGATTTTATTTTACTTTTAACTGAATATATGGGTTGTGTTATATATGTCTCTATCGTTATAGGGATGTTTTAATTTCCAAACGCGGTCAGTACATTGTGGCCGTATTCATAGTTAATGTTATTGAGTGTTGGCCTTTCCTTTTTTTATTATCCGTAATTTATCATCTTTAGTTACATGGAGATGAGTTTGTTATGCTTCTATTTTCTACTATTATAGTTCTGATGGTTTTGGTTCAACCTAATAGACCACAGTTCCATTAGAACTGATTTAAACAGACATAAAATCCTACTAGTCTCCAATTAATTAAAAAGCTTACTTATCAGTAGTCTTTTAAAAAACACACACACACACACACACACACACACACACACACAGATATATATATATATATATATATATATATATATATATATATATATATATATATATATATCTACCTGCTAAGAAATATTTAATATAAAATTCGCGTCGTATATGAGAATTTTCATCCCAAAGTTTTCAACCCGAGGCAATTATGTTGTCAGTCCAGTCTCGAGAATTATTTGACGCAAAATATATCGGTCATATTTTAAAAAAAAATTGAGTAAAACTTTCTGGAGAAGTTACTTGACTGTTTCAGGATTTAATATCTGACAGATGTTGAAGGAGTTTTTTTTTGTTGTTGTTTTTTGTTTGTTTTTTTGGGAGGGGGAGTTGCATTCAGAGAGAAATAACTTTTCGCTACACACACACACACATATATATATATATATATATATATATATATATATATATATATATATATATATATATATATATATATATATATATATATATATATATATATATATATATATAGTATAACAAATAGGGAAATATAAAATCTACATCTAAACCAATGAAAGACGTAATCAATGAAAAAACAAAACAAACATCCAAAACTTGACGGATGAATTTACTCTATCAGATGCAGGAATTATCAGAATGAATAAATTGCAGGAACCACAAGTAGTTTCAACAAAAGAAGATATGAACACAAAAGATAGAGATGCAGATTATTGTTAATAATAAACATAATATTAACCTTGATCGAGTTGTCTGTGCTGCCGTCGGGTGAAATTTATAAAATCTTTCTCAAAAATCAGTTTTTCAGGAGAATGGATTTCTCAAGTTCACTAGCAGTTATCGCCAGTATTCATAGTAGTTTACTTCCTAGCTTTTTTAAAGACGCGTGGAAAGTCAAATTCCCGATTGTCATTATTTTTATTTTTATTTACATGTATATCCATTTTAGCTGTTATTACTCTTGAAATAATTACCTTATTTGTCAAAGTATTTGATTAATTAGCGCCAGTATACTAGGTTTTAAGAGATGTGGTCCTCACTACGAACTACTGCCTTAATACATTATACGCACTGCATTTTTCAAGCACTGATCTGCCAAAACAGTTATATACAGTTTAATTATCCCTGAATATATTTGGCATTATTCAGGAAATCCACATGAAAGTCTCGATATGACCAAGTAGAACGTGACACGTATTTTTCGGTTAATGTTTTGGTTTGGTAGCAATTTGTGGTGTTGGGCAAAACTAGCTCCAGTTTTGCATATTCTATAATCAATTTCCTTATCTGCTAGCCTAGAGAAAAGTTGTACCCTGAAAGCATCGTCCAATTCAGGATGTAGTATCAGCAAATACTAAACACAGGGTATATCTGAGGACATCAACACAAACAAATGTACACATTAAAAATAACTTTTATAATTTTTATATTAATAAGAAATAAAATATATATATATATATATATATATATATATATATATATATATATATATATATATATATATATAAGTGTATGATTGGTGTATACGGAATAAATTCCAATCACCAGCAATTACTATTCTTGAATAGGTGTTGACACAAAATGGCTATTTTTGTAGTGATTTTATAACATATTTATGTTATAATTTTTAAATAAATAATAAATAATTCATATATATATATATATATATATATATATATATATATATATATATATATATATATATATATAATTACAATAAAAAAACGGTAACATTTATAATCCGGTGTTCTTAGCAAGTATTTTTGTTTAAAAAAAAAACTGTGTTCGATACAAATAGTAGATCATAATATTATAATTATTTTTTTTTAAATTATTCTATCCCTATGTTTTAAAACTGAAACTAAAATTGTAAATTTAATTATAAAAATTAAACTCAAAATCCAAAGTTTCGTTCCATTGTCAAGTGATGATAGCGATAACTTTCTAAGAAGTATAGTTAATTTATAAGCGCAGATAATTGTAAGAAAATGAAAACAATTATTATATATATATATTATGACATCTTTATGTTTATACATTCGTTTTATAGATGCAATGTGTGAGTAAATGATCTGTGTATAATAAACAGTATTAAACAACATTTACCGGACTGAATGTTCGAGAAATTTTCATAGAATATATTCGTCCTCCGACATGATTCGAACCTGTATCCTATACGGGACCGTCATAGAACCTGAAGTGTCTTTTTACCGTTTCGGCCACAGAGGATCGTTCGGTTATGCATCTTTTCGGTTAACGTACATGTTCTTGGTTCTTTCTTTTTTAATACCTTTTTTCCCCTTTGTAATTGGCTTGTTTATTTGCAAATCAATATACCGAAAGTTTTCCGAGCGAGTATAGTTTCTTATATTTATAAGATTTCTATTAAGAATAATCCAGCTCTAGGCTACCCTATTGAACACTGTTTAAAATCAACTAATATGGAGCCAGCCTTCCCTGACGATCCGCTTATGTGAAACCTTGTTAGGTTTGTCTGGCTCTCTAGGTTTAACTATATATATATATATATATATATATATATATATATATGTGTGTGTGTGTGTGTGTGTATGTGTGTATACCCTGTGTAACAGCAATATTGTCCAAATCGTGTAACAGCATAATTATCGATCCCACGAAATATTTAATATCTAAAAAGTCACTAAACTAATTCAACTACTGTTTTCCCAGACCTTCAAATAAGACATTTAGTCATTTTGACACCATTTTTTGTAAGACTCATTGACAAATCCGTTATTCAGCTAAAAATAGAACAGGTTACAATTATTTTGTGTCTGATACGCTGTCTTTCCAAATGAGCAATGGTGAGAGGATGAAGTTAATTCATGCCTTCAGTAATGGTAAAAACATTAATACTCTGGGTCTATCTTCAAAGTCCATTTAAGAACCATCAAGAGAAGGGTGAATAAATTTAAAAAAAAGAGGGAACAGTAGAGAGGAAAACTGGATTAGGATGTCACAACAGGAAGAGGGATCATCATTTCAACTTAGTGATAAAGAGATCGATTAGAAAAGATCAAACAAAATTGATATGAAGTTTGGCTGGTGAGAAAGGAGCTTCAGCTATGACAGTCCACAGAGAAGTGAAAAAAAAGACTCGAAAATGAGATTGCACGTGAAACGTGTGAGGCACAATTTCAATCCAAGACAGAATGTTAGAAGGTTAGAGATGTCGAGGATCCTCTTGAATAAGTTGGAAAGTGATCCTGGAATAATATTTATATTTGGAATTTATTTCAATACTTCATGAGCTTCCGATCCTTAGCCCTTATTAATTAATGATGAACATTTCATCACGATTTTTCTGCTAAGCATGGGCATAGATTATACATTCTTATTGCTGTAAAAGGGTTATAAAAGCCTCGGAGAATTCCACTAATATATCTTTAATCATTTATAAGATACAACGGTTGAAAGCTTAATCTAACAAATGGACAATTATTTTTTTACACTATTTTGACAATTTTACAGTTACAGCCAATACACACACACACACACACACACACACACACACACACATATATATATATATATTTATTTATTTATTTATATATATATATACATATTTGGTATCAAATGACAATTGGAAAAAATCATACATTTTGCCGACGCGTTTCGTCTTCCGACTTTTTCAAGGCAAAAATGAAATCGAAATGTTTTTGCTGTTATAGTTACATTAAAATTAAAAATTAAAAAGATAGACGCTTGTGTCTAAGCCTTTTTTTTGGTTAATGTAAATTACCTTTATAGTAAGGGATTATAATAATTTTTTTTTCCATGTCGACAATATAGTTAAATTCCCAGATGAATTCTGTGGACAAGATAGATTGGTATCAAATGACAATTAATTATGAATTTTAATGACATTGGCCAAATCTGCCAGTGGCCCTGACAAAGGATGACAGTTCATCGCTAACAAATTAGGGAACCTCACACCAGAAAAATACTCCTTAGCCAACATATATAGGAATGCGGAGAACAAAATCTGCCAAATTTTAGTGTTTTCCCCTTCTAAAAGTGCGACTTCAGAACAACTGAACAAAGGCTGATTATTAAGGAAACATTTTTCATCAACGATGTCAAACCCATAAAATACTTAATTCATTGCATAAATAGATTCTACCAATAAACGACATATATAGCCAGTTACGCCCCTTGATTTTCATTTTTTCATTGGCACAAAATATAAGCATCAACACGTGGCGAGAGAAACACTTAAAAATCTTTTGGAAAAGCTAAGTGAAACCGGTTAAAGAAAAAATAAAAATAAAAAACTTTTAAAAAAAGGAAAACAACAAATTATTTTTCTAAGAAAAAAAAACACTAAAAATCCAATTGTAAAAAACTAAGTTTTAATTCTCTGTAAAAATTCATACATTATAAATAAATACCACTATAGTAAATATTAGGTGCCTTTTTCATTCCTCTCTTTAGCCGATACAATAAGTTTTGTACAGAATATTTCCAACAAAAACATTTTTATATATATATATATATATATATATATATATATACAAAAGTGAACATAGAAGTCAACACTGTTTCAGAAACAGACTGTCGCCTCTAAGTGTTGACTTCTATGTTCACTTTTTCTATTTACACGCGCTCTATCTCTGATATTGAGCACTTTATCCCATAAACATAGCACATCTTAAGATGATATTTATTCATATATATATATATATATATATATATATATATATATATATATATATATATATATATAATCAAACAGGTTTGGTTAAACAATTTAAACATATCTTGCAGATAAGTTTTCGTTGTGATCATTAAAAGTTCGCGGATTAATTTTTGGTAGGCTTGGAAAATTCAAATATTTTTTTTTTATTCTCTCAATTACTTTCATTCTCATCTGAGACCATCTTTAGAAGGTTAATTTGTTTGTGAGTATGCATATGTGTTTCTGTGAATTTAAAACATTTCAACTGTCCGTTTTTTAACGCTTATGCAGCGTTCAAGATTTTCAATTTGAAGAAGTTGAGGTTGATAGTGGGAGAGAAATGTTTTTTATACAGCCTCCTTTTCATAATGAAATATATCCGGTAATGTGATTTATATAGAACAATTTAATATTTTTTTGGCATATTCAAGGAAACATATACATTCCCTTAACTCTCAGTAAACCCCAATGTATCTTAGGGTAAAATAATTAATATATATTGTCATTCACAGAGAGACTGTTTCGCTATATCACAGCTCGTCAGTGTGCTAGACGTCCGGTTGCCTCTAGCTACGATTGAAACCTGGCTGAATTGGCGTCAGTCTGAGAATCTATACCTAAACCGTTGGCGCACGGCAGGGATAAAAGTGAATTTCAGCATTTTTAGATAAACACGCCAGTGACTGAGAGAACTCAATTCGTTTTATCGAAGAATAATTTTCAGGAGCATATATATATATATATATATATATATATATATATATATATATATATATATATATATATATATATATGTGTGTGTGTGTGTGTAATGAGAACAAATGCAGTATAAACTCCATATTAAACCTACAAGAAGCGAACTGACTGTAAATTGGAAGCATACCTTATCTTTTACCTTACAATATGGTTAAACTTTGAATTTACCAATATTTTTTCTGATAGTAACAATCAGTAAAAAAAAAACTGTTGTGCATCTTACTATTCTATTTGTATTTTTCATTGTGATATAATATTGCTTTGTATTGATGTTTGGTTAATATTATTAACACCTTATATGGATGTACAGGTGTTTAGTTTGCATTATTATCATCTTTCATTGATTGGTTGGTATTATTAACGTTATATATACCATGCTCTTTATTTACGGTTGTATATTTATTTGCCAAAGTAGTTTTGTATTTTTATCCGTATTTGTTATAGAACGGTTAACTTATTTACCAGCTTCTTAAAGGGACATTTTATTTATCAACTACAAAATTTTATGTGAGAATCTGACGAACATATTTTCTTTCTGTCTTCGGAGAGTTGACGGAAAAGTTTGATCCTTGGGATTTTAGCTCTGCGGCAGCACCTCCCGTAATGAATTAAAAAAAATGATATATGGTCTTTTTTTAATATGGTGTGACTAAACAGGGAACTCTGGTGAAATATTGATGCCAACGTGAGATTGCTCGAAGGAACTGGGTATTTTTATCCTAACGTGCACACATATGGGAAAAGCACATTAACAATATAAGTTAGCATTACGTTAAATTGCCTCCCCAACTCTTTTCGCTTTTACTTCTTAGGAAAGTTGAAAGTCAGACTTCAATACATCTTACAAGTTGTATCTGCCCATAAGGATATTGTCTAGGATTTATATGCAGACAACTTCAATGTGAAAAAAGCTTTCTTTCTTTCACCCGACAATAGTTTAACATCGTCGGAGAAGACACATTTGTCATGTTGAACCATAATTGCCATTATGTAGATATTGTTAAAATGTTTTAATATCCTAAAATAATATATATATATATATATATATATATATATATATATATATGATAAAAAGGCTTAAACACTAATATTCCATGGTCATAATTTATTCCATTGGAATCGTAAATACGATTTCAATTCATCAGACCTACAAATTCAAAAAGAAAACAGAAAAAAACCAACTCCGGAAATAAAAACAGAATTTAGAGAGAGTGTAAGTATGAGGAGGAGGGAGATTAAACCTTAACGGAGAGAATTTTAGGAGAGGTGAGTGGAAGGGGTTTAAATAAGAGAAAAGAATGAATGTTGACGGATGTCTAATGTATAAAGATACATTTCGTGGTGACATACACACACCAAAGACAATTTAATGTTAGAATAAGAGGGAGGGAAAGACGAGGTGGGGGAGAGAGATGGGACGAAGGAAAGTAAAATTGCGTTTACTTAAATGGCCGCTTTGTAATTGAGAAAATTTGACAAATTTAATATCGACTACAGGTTACAAATCAAATATAAATATATGAAGATAAATATAACGATTATCTAATCCAGCAAGGACCCATATTTCTATGTTCAAAAACACATGCGAATACACACAATAACATAATATATATATATATATATATATATATATATATATATATATATATAATATTTAGTATTATTATTATTATTTCTATATATGCTGTATATGCTATATTTAGTGAATACACGTTTTTGAGTAGCCTTTTCTGTTTTTTAAACAAAATATATTCATTCCCTCGCCTGTTTTTTTCTTGACTGAGTTGTACTAACAGAGATCCGGGCTAATCCCAATTAGGTTCGCACTGTGGCGAAGGGTACTTTTTCTTTATCAAAATTGGTTCTGAGCAAGAGAAGTTCCAAGCAGGACTAAAACATCCGCGCTAGATACAAATATGGCATTACTTGACCTGCATGTTATGGATAATCCATTCGTTATTATCTGTCTATATCTCTGAGATGAAGTATTATCATTTACATTATTTATATTATTCGGACTATTATCCCCATCTTCCTTGCCATATCCTCAACGTTTCAGCCATGGTACGCTCCGGCCTTCTTCAGATGTTTTGAATTTCAGACCGCACCCTTTATTTCCTCCACCGGGGTAGATTTATCTAGTTTTACGTGACATGGCTCTTCCTCAAGGACACATGGCCCAGAGAATAAAGACCTTGATTAGTAGACAGTGACTAGAACCAAATAGTTGTGAGTTCAATACCAGGCTACAGCAGTGGTGAAGCAAAAATCGGGGAGAGCTGAGCTAAAGGGAAATAACTAAGACATCTGTCTTGTGAAACTAGAAAAATATACCTCGGCTTCAAATTCCAATCACCTGAAGAAGGTCGGACCGTACAACGGCCGGAATGTTGTGAATATGGCACTGAAGATGAGGAAAACTGTCCGAATAAACATTCGCTGTTGTATTCGATGACACCCGTCAACTTATGTGGCTAGCCAATCCCTATCGCAGACACTTGCTCAGGCGCATTTGTGTTTATTCAACACCCACAGTCCCCATACTGCAATTATGCTGAGCAGACCTTAGTTACAGTTTTTCGGAAAGAGTGAGTTTCAGGCATTTTCCAAAGATGCCGCGCGCTGGGATCGACACCTCCATTTCGATAACATCAGGATATGTCTTTCCTGACAAATCGATGGTGAGATCCGAACCCGGGTTTCATGGTCAGAATGCGAACGTTCTAACCTCTCGGCCACCTATCCATGAAGCATTCGCTCTTAATATTATAATGAAATAAAAACATAGAAAACTATCGAACAATCTGTAACTTTGCCATTTCTCGCATCGTAAGCATCGCATCTACTTGAAATGCAAAAAATTATTGCAGTCAGTTTATTCTATGAATAAATGTGTGAGGTTTATACATAACTTACTTTCGAATGATTATTTCTTTTAAAATCTGGAAAGTCTTTTCCGAATATATTACGACAAAAACAGAATTTCAAATTAATTCTAAATCAAACGGATTTAGAAAATGCACAATTTTTTTTCCAGTTTTGAAAGTACTTTGTCATTTCTTCTATTATTTAATATTCTGTGATTAAATATTTCTAACGATTCCACTCAGACTAATATAATATATTGGGGCTACTATAGCATTGAGGTCTACCTCAATATAGCGTGTGGTCTACCTCCTGTTTCTCCAGTGAGGTCTCCCTAACGTCTCGTGTACAGCGTGAGGCCTCCCTACCTTTTCATCTATACTGTGAGGTCTCCCTACCGCTTTGTCTATAGCGTGAGGCCTCCCTACCGTTTCGTCTATCGCGTAAGGTCTCCCTACCGTTTCGTCTATAGCGTGAGGTCTACCTACTGTCTCATCTATAGCGTGAGGTCTCCGTACCGTTTCGTCTACAACGTGAAGTCTCCCTACCGCTTTGTCTAT
The DNA here is from genome assembly GCA_903632075.3 of Acanthosepion pharaonis. NCBI lineage: Eukaryota > Metazoa > Mollusca > Cephalopoda > Sepiida > Sepiidae > Acanthosepion > Acanthosepion pharaonis. The sequence goes on from CAHIKZ030000169.1 coordinate 2,120,613, forward strand.
AGCGTGACGTCTCCGTACCGTTTCGTCAACAACGTGAGGTCTCCGTACCGTTTCGTCTACAACGTGAGGTCTTCCTACCGCTTTGTCTATAGCGTGAAGCCTCCCTACCGTTTCGTGAGGTCTAATTACCGTTTCATCTATTGCGTGAAGTCTCCCCCTGTTTCGTCTATAGCGTGAGGTCTCCCTACCGTCTCGTCTATAGCGTGAGGTCTCCCTACCGCTTTGTGTATAGCGTGAGGTCTCCCTACCGCTTTGTGTATAGCGTGAGGTCTCCCTACCGCTTTGTGTATAACGTGAGGTCTCCCTACCGTTTCGTCTACAAGTGAGGTCTCCCTACCGCTTTGTCTATAGCGTGAGGCCTCCCTGCCGTTTCGTCTATAGCATGAGGTCTTCCTAACGTCTCGTGTACAGCGTGAGGCCTCCTTACCGTTTCATCTATATTGTGAAGTCTCACCCCTGTTTCGTCTATAGCATGAGGTCTACCTCCCATTTCGTCTATATAGCTTGAGGCCTAGCTACCGTTTCGTCTACAACGTGGGGTCTTCCTACCGTCTCGTCTATAGCGTGAGGTCTCCCTAACGCTTTGTCTATAGCGTAAGGTCTCCCTCCCGTTTCGTCTATAGCGTGAGGCCTCCCTACCGCTTTGTCTATAGCGTGAGGTTTCCGTACCGTTTCGTCTACAACGTGAGGTCTTCCTACAGCTTTGTCTATAGAGTGAGGCCTCCCTACCGTTTCGTGAGGTCTAATTACCGTTTCATCTATAGCGTGAAGTCTCCCCCTGCTTCCTCTATAGCTTGAGGTCTCCGTACCGTTTCGTCTACAACGTGAAGTCTCCCTATCGCTTCGTCTACAACGTGAGGTCTTCCTACCGTCTCGTCTATAGCGTGAGGTCTCCCTACCGCTTTGTGTATAGCGTGAGGTCACCCTACCGCTTTGTGTATAGCGTGAGGTTTCCATACCGTTTCGTCTACAAGTGAGGTCTCCCTCCTGTTTCGTCTATAGCATGAGGTCTACCTCCCATTTCGTCTATATAGCGTGAGGCCTCGCTACCGTTTCGTCTATAGCGGGAAGTCTACCTCCCGTTTCATCTATAGCGTGAGGTCTATCTCAATAGAGTATAATATTGTATGTGAATACATATTTATTTAAACCTTATATTATAATTTATATATCTATAAACTATTTATATTTATATGGAAAGGCAGAGAAGTAAAAAATAAACGCACTATCAAATACTATACATTTTTATTTTAGCAATAAACACTTTTCTCATCCTCTTCCAGCAAAAACGATCAACACCTCGCATTTTCTTGAGAATCAACGTTTTAGCATCCAGCCACGATCGCTCAATTGCCTGAGTGGATGCTCCTATCGCTGAATCCACATAATGTTGCTGGTGATTCACTGTTGAATTTTGGTAATTTACTTCTTTTTTATATGGACGGGTCACGTGTTTAGAAAATGTGAGACGGATATATATATATCCATGTTAGACCTCACCTGACCTGATCCATGATCTTACCTGACCTGATGGCCAAGTAAAGGGAGGGGCACTGTAGACCTCCGCGCTGCATCTGGGTAGAGGATGTGTTCTGTATCATTCTGGACGATGTGTTCCGCATCATTCCTTAACTTTTTTAAAATTAAAGCGAGGCAAAATTGTGTATGTGCTTCTTACATTAGTGAACAAAATAGCCCAGTCCATAATTGCGAACATGTAATTGTATTTAAATCTCCTGCTGCGGGACATGAGACCAGGTTCTTTTTTAATATAGAATGACCAGGGTTGAAATACCTGGACCATACATCTTTCAAAAAGCGACACCCTGCAGAAAGGATGAAGGAAAAATATTTCTCTTTGAACAGAACCCGAATTTACAGTGGATAGATATGAGACATTATATTTTTTTGATGTAGTTTGTCCATTTGTGAGTACATTAGCCTAGGATAAAATGTCCAGTCCCCGCGAGCAATCTCACATTGGCATCTGTATTTCACCAGAGCTACTTGTTTATTCATACAATATTAAATAAATACCATATGTCATATCTTTAGTGCATTGCGGGAAGTGCTGACGCAGAGCTAAAATCCTGTGAAACTCTCTGAAGACAGAAAGCAGTTACTGCTGCTTGATTCCAGTCGAAAGGTCGAGAAAAACCGCACCGCTACCTTATGAAATGTTACTGACTTGCCCTCGTCACTTGGGCCAGATCTGACACAAGTCGTTATTTATTGCCCAAGATCGTCCAGTCCCTGAAATTACTGTCAGTAAATATTACAACGAACTCACCGCTCTTCAAACATCTTGCGGCCTCAGCCGAGATTGAACTCACCAATACTTTGATCGGTGTAGTTCGTAATCTTGTCAAATAGCTGACTTCTTGATGCTTCGCTAGGGCTATCAAGGGTGTTTTTATCGTGACACCAACACTAAATGGATTGCAAACCAAGGCTCAGAGAGACTCCATTCACCCTCCTCTAAGAGCAGGTTTGAATTCAGAGTTTTCCTTCTCCTAGACCAGTTGCCATCAATAGAACCCAGTCTGTCCTGCTATTTACCCATAGCTGGAGGGAGAAGAAAGAGGATTCACACCTTTCCCAAGGGTGTTAGCACGTAAGTGAATATAATGGATTCGACTGGAATTTGAACTCGGCTCTCCGATTCCTCAATCCAAGCCGCTATCCATTATTCCACCGTGCCTCTTAGTGAAAAAAAGGAGGTGCTGCTGCAGGTTTGGAATCCCCAGCATGTCGCATTCTATCATCTCAAATGAAGATACAAAAGATACGTTTTGATCTTTGCCAAAAGGTCAATAAACTATGAAGGTATTTTTCAGTGCGAAAGAGAGGTGCTGTCCGTTGGGAGGGCACTTAGCTACCGAATGGGACATACGGTCGAAGTGTAATGTGGGTTTAGCGGCAATACCGTGGAAGAAATTACTCAAGCCACGTCGGTATTTCCATTTTTAGGGATGCCTAAGGTGCCGGGCAATAACCATGCCGAAGAAGAGGTAATGCTTGTGGGAGTCCGCTTGTGATCTGGGGCCTTGAGCTAATATTAATCTTTCTCGACAGAAGTTGAACTATGAAAGTTCTTACATTGAGCCTTTTGTATATATTACAGAAATTTGGAACAAACCCTGGATTATTTAATTTGCATAATCTTTTTAAAAACCTATTTGCTATGTTAGTTTTTCTTTGATTCAGTTTTTTTTTAAAAAAATGCCATATATAAGTAATGCTTCAGTTATTTTTTATTAATGTTTTGTGTGATAATGGAAAAAAATTCTTTGTTAAAATTCAGTCGAAAGTTTGTAGAAAAAAATATCAGTAAATTTATATTTAAATAGAACACGTAATATAAATGTAATCTTGACTGCTAACTATTTTTGTAGAAGCGCACATGCAGCAAATAATATTGAATTATTGAAATATGTTAAAATTCTTATAGAATTCTGTTATTATTATCTTCGTAGTAACCATTATTGCTGTCTGACATTTCACATTACGACAAATTAGCCGAGCGGACCCGAATTTTTTTTTTTAAAATTACGGTATTATTCAAATAAATAATAAATGTTATTAAATATCTATCAGATTATTTAAATAATTGAAAATTATGTTAATTTTCCTAAATTATTATTATTATTATTAATGTTGTTGTTGTTGTTGATGATGTTGTTGTTGTTGTTGTTGTTATATAGGAACAAAGTGTCGCTGCCGACAACTGAGTTTGAACACAAATCACCAGTGAGCAAACACAAGCCATCCCATTATTGAAGTTAAGTAGATCCACATTTCTAGTCTATCTTCTATTAATATTCGGATCGCTATTTCTACTCTATCCATTAATATACGGATCGCTATTTCTACTCCATCCATTAATATACGGACGGCTATTTTCTACTCTGCCTACTATACTATTTCTCTATACTGATTATTATACGGATTACTATTCGGACCATAATTCGGTGGTTGCTTTTTGAGCGAGTATTATCGATTAAGTACTATGAGTACGAGTGCTACTCAAAGGCGGCTGACACTAGTATTGTTCAACGGCGTCACTATAGTTGCATCTGCGATTACAAAGTCTCTACTTCAACGAGCATTACGAAAGTGACAACGAGTGTTCTTTGACATCACAAAAATTATTATTATTATTATTATTATTATTATTATAAGTCCCGGCTTAAGACCGCCCCCAGCAACAATTTATGCTTCTTAATCTTATTTCGACTTATACTGTACATACGACGCAAACTTCCGTGTACTGCAAGAGACAAAATATCTTACACTTTCTCATGTTATTTACCGAGAGCCAATGAAATCATTAGCAATAAATATACAAGTATCTTAAACAATTTCATTTCAAGTATTATTTTCAATTCATTATATTATATGTATTATATTTATGGCCTCCATGTGTTTTTTTTTCCTTTTAAACCTAATTATGTTAAGATATGTCATAGAAATTGATTATGTCCTAGATTATTATTATGCTATTGCATTAGTGTAAGTGAGTGACGTGATGATTTTACAAGGAAAGTCGCTGGTACGTTCCGACTTACACGGAAAATCGAATAACGACGGATCGTAGGAATGGAACACTGATGTAAGTCGAGTAACATGTGTATTATTATTATTATTATTATTATTATTATTATTATTATTATTATTATTAATGCAAATGTTAGAAAATTACGCAACTATATCTACAGTAGAAAATTAAAGTGAACTTAGCATAAAGACAAAAAAAAAAAACTTTAGAAAACAGATGTCTTCCCGAAATTCGGAGAGGTATTAGTAAGGTAAGATTACTTCAATCACTATTTGCTTTTCCCTTTGAATAAGATGATTAGTTTTCTAGTTCTATTAAAAGAAACAAGTGCAAATAATAAGCATTGTTGTCAACAGATATTTCACATCACTACAAATTAGTAGAACGAAGCAGAAAATATTTTTTTTAAAGAAATCATGTAAATAAATCAAATTAATCTCTTCAATTAGATTTTCTTAAAACTGAACAGAATTATTTAAACCAGTTAAAATAGAGTAATTTTGCCAATTATTATTATTATTATTATTATTATTATTATTATTATTTGCTATGGTTCTCTTTGCATGCTCATTTCCATCCGGGCCCCAAACACAGATCTAATGTCAGAAATGGCACCATGGCATTTTCCACTGGATATTTTTGTAAAAATATATAACTAAAAATAAAAAAAATCACACAGTTAACATAAGGTAGGGTAAGTTGTGATCGTTACATAACAGTATTTATTTTCTTTGATATCTACTGTGTACACATGCCCTTCCGGGTCCCAAACAGAGATCTAAGGTAAAAATGATATTTTTCACTCATCATGTTTGAAAAAAAATATTAAATCAAAACCTACGATCACACAGTTGACATGGATAAAGCTCGTCATAATGTGTGACCTGTATTTGTTAGTGCAATTTTTTGCATTTCTTTCAGGCAAGGGCAATAGATCTCTCCAATGAGTCAATCAAAGCATTTTCCAAGAAATACGAGGGCTCCAAACATATATGGAATTATTGATGTCCTCATGTGCCACTTTTTAAGATTTCTATTTCTAGATTCTTGTATTTTTTCATAATTTTTTGAAGATCTCCAAATATACATAACAATCTTTAGGGAAAGAAAGCACATGTTTTGTGGTATTTGAACATGATGTCTGTGCCATTATGTTTGGTTTTTTCTGTGTGTATGTATTGTAAAGACCTGTGAAATTGTTAAAGGTCCCATCTCTGTAACCGGGTCTGGGTAATGTTCATACCAGTTTCTTATAATTTCTTACTGTAAGATTTGCATATTGTTCTGTACATATAACGGCCGAGTCTATTAAACCCAGATTTATAATTTAGTGGGTTCTAACGCTATGCAACATAATACGAGATTGTCAGTTATTTCTGGCTATTTATCACATTATTTATTTATTTATTTATTATTATTATTGTTGTTGTTGCTGTTGTTGTTGAGGGGTCCACCCCTTTTTATACAAATGGACTCACCCAGTGTATACTTATACTGCTGCCAGTGAATAACCGAGGAGTCGAATCCAGAGTGACAGAGTAAAAGGTTATAGGTAACCGGAAGAGTGAGGGGTGAGGTAACAGCATTGTAGGAGTCACAGTGAGCGAGCACGTAGACTCAGTAAGAAGTCATACAGCGATACTTCAATACCAAAGACTGTATATATATATTTTGCTCCTAACACGTATTCCTGGAACTACTAACCTGCTTTACCAGTTTCTATTATTACGTTAATACATTATTTTCATATATTCATTCCTGGCGTTTGTTATTTATTGGTACCGGATTTCAACCAGGAATCCACAACAATTATTATTATTGTTTCCATCCTGATCATCTGTGTCCAAAAAAGTGAATTTCGCATAATGACTAAAAGTATCCTAGAACTTAGACGTTTGGTTGAGAGAACCCTCCCTGCCTCTCATCAAGATGGTTGATTCCCAACTTCGAGAGAGCGCCTCGTTACGCCTGTTTGGTCTCACGCTGTCCACTTATAATATAAATACATTGAATCAACAGCTTCATCTACCGCTAGGAAACTTGGTTCTCTGTGTCGCGCCAGAAATTTTTTCTCGTCTGAGTCCATCCTACAAATCTGTAAATGACCCATCCGTCCTTGCGTGGAATATTGCTGTCATATATGGTCTGGTTCCCTCTCTGTACGTCTCGAGGCCCTCGACAAAATCCAGAGACGAATATGCAAGATGATAGCTCCTGATCTGGCATAAAATCTGCAATCACTTTCTAACAGACATGCGGTGGCTTCCCTCTGTCCCTTCTGCAAGTATTTTCACGGCAACTGCTTCGACGAGCTACTTTCGCTGGTTCCCAGACTGCATGCATTAAAGCGAGCTGCCAGGCTGGCATCTTGGTCCCACCCTTTCACTGTCAAAAGGGTTAAATGCAATCGTCTTTTCTACTCTAACAGCTTCTCTCGTATGTCTCATTTTTGGAAATACCTTCCCCTTACTTGCTTCCCCGATGACTATAATCTTCATATATTCAAGTGTAATGTCAATCGATATTTGACACCCTGTGTATGTTCCTCGTCTTTCCTCAAACGTGCCTCTTTACTCTTGTTCTCAATCTTCTGGAACCCCTTCAGTGCTAGTGACACTCCCGCATTGCTTGGGGTCAATTGCCTTAAAGAAATGTTACATTCTACAGAAAATGTATAGAGCCAAGCCGAAGTTTAATGCAATTTACTTTTCTCTATTCGAATGAATTTGGTCTGTTTTTTTTTTTTTTTTTTTTTAAATTTTGATGCAAACTCGTATTGTAGTTTTCATCCTTCTTGTTGGAACTTGAATTTTCTGAAACAATGAAAATCCTCCTGAAGCAATGAAATTCATATTCATTTAAATAGCATCAAGCCACTTATGGGAATTACGGTGGAAGTCGTCTTTATTGCATCTGTATCTGCTGGGGCTTTCGACATTCCGTGTCAATCATGAGTTAATATCTATGCAGAGGATCCAATGGTTGATAGACCCACCTTGAAAAGTCTGGATTACCAATTGCTAGCCACGGATTTCTCTTCTCACATAGCACTAACAGCACAAGACGAGGAAGAACTAACAGCACAAGACGAGGAAGCACTAACAGCACAAGGCGAGGAATCTGACTTGTAACATTCAATACTTTGAAAACCATCTAATAACATTTCACCACCATTGAGTCGTCCTTGAATTTTCTTAGGGTGAACGGTTGAATTTTTAATGAAGTTCCTTGCTTTGAATATTTACTGTGTCTCAAGCTCATGCAGGCTCCAATTTGAACTCCTATACATAGCTGGAGATGATGGAAAAACGCGCCTGAATGTACCTTCATTGCCATACTTGTACCACTCCAGAAAGTACACCATCTGTCATGCTTGTACTGTACAAGTGAGTAACCGAACTGCTATGCTTGTACCCCTCCAGAATGGTTACCTCCAATCATAAGTGTGCCTCTCCAGAATGCACTCCTTCTGCCATGCTTGTACCGCTCCAGATATTACTCCATCTGCCATACTTGAAACGCCCAGAAAGTACTTTCATTCCCAGGCCTGTACCAATCCAGAAAGTACTCAACCTGCCATGCTTGTACCACTCCAGAAATGACTCCTCCTGCCATTCTTGTACCTTTTAGAAAGTATTTCTCCTCATATCCCTGTACCGTTTCAGAAAATACTCCTGTCACGCTTGTACCGCTCCAAAATTTACTCCACCTGCCATGCTTGTACCCTCTAGAAAGTGATCCTCCTGTCATACTTGTACCCCTCCAGAAATTACTCAACCTGCCATGTTTGTACCGCCTAGAAAGTGCTCCTCCTGTCATACTTGTACCGCGCCAGAATTTACTCAACCTGCCATGCTTGTACCGCGTAGAAAATACTCATCCTGTCATACTTGTACCACTCGAGAAATTACTCAAACTGCCATGTTTGTACCGCCTAGAAAGTGCTTCTCCTGTCATACTTGTACCGCTCCAGAAATTACTCAACCTACCATGCTTGTACCGACTAGAAAATGCTCCTCCTGACATGCTTGTACCCCTCCAGAAATTACTCAACCTGCCATGCTTGAACCGCCCAGAAAATACTCCTCCTGCCTGCTTGCACCGCTCTGGAAAGTACTCTTATTTGTACCGCACCTGAAAAGGAATTAAAAACTTTCACAAATATTTCGCTTCTGTCGTCCGGGAGAATTGCGAAAATAATATAGGTTTGAGCAGATATGAATAAATGTAATTCTGTGGTGTTGAGTTAAATTTCCAGATCTGGGATTGAAACCATATACACAGGTTCAGTAGGAACGAACGAGAACTGGTATCTCCTTTTTGTATGTGAGGTGTCCGTTAATAGCTCTCTACAATTTCATGCTATTTGTAGCTCTTACTAAATGTTGTCTTTTTGTTATTTCTCCTAAGACTCAATCTCATTATGTAGGTTATGCGTTGTGTTCATCCACCCCATTTGTCTTCAATCCGCTTTGCGATTATAACATTTTCCAATCCCTCTTTCCTCATTATGTTGTCCTAGACATTTCAGATGTCTCTTTGACATGTTTGCAGTATAGTATCCTCAGTATCCTTCTGTAGAACCACATTTTTGCTGCTTCAAGTCTCTTCTTCATCTGTGAAGAGATTGTCTAGCATTCACCGGTATAAAAAGAACTGGTTCATTACTCATACTTGCGTTATATATCAGTCAGTTATGTGCCTTGCATATCTTTCGAGGCAGATTTTTCCCGCAGTAGGTCGCCATTTCTTTCTGCGGTAGACCAGTTGCGATTCAAGGCTACAGAACTCTGTCTGTCCTGCAATTTATGTTTAGCTGAGGGTGAAGAAGAGGATTCATACCATCCCCAAGGGAATTAGCACGTAAAAGAATGTAATGGATTCGACTGGAATTCGAACTCGGCTCTCCGATTCCTCAATCTGATCCGCTATCCAGTGTCCTTTCTGTATCTTATATAATATATGCGCATCTTAAATCAACCATTCACTGACATACACATATGCACAAACACAAATTTCAGATTAGAATCATTTCTACTTGAAGGAATAATTCAGAAATATCATTTAATGTCTGGTGCCATTCAGACTGTTATCTCTTTAAAAAAAAAAGTATACACGTTATTGGTTATTTGTTGGAAGATTCACCCTCTTCAGCGATTCCAACAACCCTGGCTTCTGACGTCGTGAACTAAAAAATAAAAACACAGGCATTACTTTCAGAGCTAGCGTTTTTGGTTACAACTAAGTAAACGTTATTTACAATGCATATGTTAAAATACCCTTTATCTTAGCGAGAAAAAAAAGAAAGTTGCTTACAAGAGAATCGGGAAGATAGGTTAAGGAAGCGAAAGAAAATTATTTTGTGATGTTTCAGAGATAAAAATAAATTACGCAGCTATGTTTTATACTTATTTTGTTTTTTGTTTTTTTTTTGTTTTTTTTTTTTTTGTTTTTTTAATGAACGTGGGCTAACTCAATGTTGCTTCTAGCATCGAACGTCTATTGAGAATCAGTTTTCACCCCGGAATTCAAGTGCAATTCATATATACAATACGTTGCTAAAGATCCTGGAAAAGATGGTCGTCTCATTGGACTACTACAGAAAATGTCTTAACGCTACAGAATCAACATTTTAAGTCAAAAGTCAATTGTTATCTAGCCCCTATATCCTCGTAATCTTTACTTTTACATTTACATCACACGCCTCATTCAGAAATTCTCTACCTTGTGTGACCATTGATTTTTATGTGGAGTGAAAATTTGCGAAAAAAGAAATGAATGTCTTTTTTTTATGTTAAAACCAGTTTTTAGTCTTTGGTATGACGATAAACTACATCCGGCAGCAAGGCATCCGATCGAGAAATTGGATTTTTTAAGGAACGTGAACCACATCTTCACTACTGTCGTTGCCAGCTCTAACGCAACCCGGCGTATTGGCACCTGTCCGGGTCCCAGCTATAGCCAAAAAGTTCCAAACAAAAATTAACAATTCATTTTTATAATAAAATGAACAACAATATATTTTTATAGAAAAATGACAAAAAGTGCAACACTAAAATAATATACAGAAATACATTTTCTTAGTAAAATTACCAACAATACATTTTATGATCTACAAACTATATATCTAAAAACATAGTTTACTGTGAAAATAAAAAATATATACAAAATATATGTAGATAAATGCATAAAATTACGCACAAAATATTTAGATTTCTGCGTTAAACAACCCATAGAGTTTGATATGCGGCGAAAAAAATTACCCAGCCAACATTACCTAATTATAGTAAAATTACCAAGAATACGTACTTATAGTAAAATGACCAACAATATCTCTTGTTGTATCCTTAAAGAGGTTACAAACAGACAAAAATGGTACTTGAGTGAAGGAACAGCGGCATACACGTAGATGAAAGAAGAGAAGTTTATTGTAAATACGCTACTGAAAGACAGAGAATCGGGTGGCAGGCTAGAAATTCCCGAAGCAACGATATTTACCAATAGTTCCACGCGGTCACACGTAGCACAAGGCCGAATTTAATGTGGGGTATCCGAGCCCGTAGGCTCGGCCACAAATTCCCCGTAGACCTCGTATAAAACGGGGTCGGTAGCTATCATTCCACCCCAGACGACACTCTGCCCTTCGGCAAAGCCTCGTCTGGGTTCCTCTCTGCCCGATGGTAGAGAATTCAACCAGCATAACTGGAGGCGAATCTCCAAATAATTGCCGAAGCAAGGTTATTTACCTTACCTCCCCACGAGGCAGGATATGGCACAAGGCCAATTTTTAATGTGGGGGGAAAAAAACCGAGACCATACAAAAATTCCCCGTAAACCCAGTAAAAAACGGGATCGGGTAGCTGTCTACCACCATAGACGAGACTCTGCACTTCAGCATAGCCTCGTCTGGGTTCCTCTCTACCCGAAGGCAGCAAGAGTTCAACCAGCACAACACCCAGGTATATCCTGTTCTCACTATATATAGCTACTGATATAGTCAGTTCACATAAGCGATAGGGGGTGTGGGACATTTCATTACACCATCTATTAAAGCAAAGGACCAACAGTACATTATATCTGTATTTGAAGGCTTACAATTGTGCCCCAAATATTTAGATTTCGACATTTAATAAACCATAGAGATTTTGATTTGCCGCTGAAAAGAGTCAACCAAAACCGCTTTTATTTTATTTTATTTTTTTTTTTACTAATAAATATCCTTTATATCAATAGAATGAATTGCTTAGCCTCGGTTTTGTCTATATCAAAAAAGTATTTTTTTTTACCGGAAGTGGAAGAGGATGGGTAAAAATACTAAAATCCATGTAGATTCTCAATACCTAACAGTTGACTTTTTGTTCGCTCTGTTTTCGGTACGATTGGCGAAACGTGCAAAAAAAAAACAAGACAAAAGTAAACGGCAATCATTTTTTTTCTAACAAGAAGCAGATAATATCATCTTTGTCCAAAAGGTTTACATCTTTTGAAAGAAGAAAAATGTATCCATTTTTACATTTCGTATGAGGTTTGTTCAGAAAACGTTTCAACAAAGAAGTGATTGCGGCAATATTTAATTTAATCGGCCCGCTCGCAAAAAAAAAAAAAAAAATGAAGGATTCTGGAGGAATATTATTTGCAGATTCTCATTCATTAAACCGTCCTCTACCGATTAGATGTATCAGAATACAAAAAAAATATCATTTACCAATTTAGTAGGGGACCCTGTTCATAATATAAATACAATGTCAAAAATCTCCCTAACATTCGTTGGTAGATGTAACCATAAGTTCTATGCTAATAGTATGCAATTCTCGGATGTAGAACTCGCTTCGGCTCCATGCTTTCCAGCCAACTTTAATCTGCAAAAATTTAAACATAATGCCATTCGCTATATACTGGCCTCTTGGTTACTCTTCTATTGTTCACTCTCCTAATGTAACTCTATTCTAATCCCCAGTTAACCCCTTGTGTCTTAGTGGTTTTACTGCCTTGCTCGAGATGAACTCGATTAAATAAAAATATAAATATCAACCTTGAAACCGTGTTTACGTCATTGATAACTGCATGCTATTGCGAACTCTAAAAAGATTTTTATCAGTTGGACGCATTTTTCAAAGACGTAAACACAGCTTCAGATTCAATATTCATATATCAAAATAAACTAAATATAACTCTTTAAAAATCAGCGATCAGTCTGATAACTGATATTGTCAGTTCACATAAGCGATAGGGTGTGTGGGACATTTCATTACAACATCTATTAAAGCAAAGGACGAACAATACATTATATCTGTGTTTGTAGGCTTACAAATGTGCCCCAAATATTTAGATTTCGACATTAAATTTTAGAGATTTTGATATGCCGCTAAACAAAGTCATCCAAAACCGTTTTTATTTCTTTTCTATTTTTCTTGTTTTACTAATAAACATCACTTTTATCAATTGAATGAATTGCTTTGTCTCGGTTTTGTCTATATCAAAAAAATATCCTTTTTTGCGGGAAATGGAAGAGAATGGGTAAAAATACTAAAATCCATGTAGATTCTCAATACCTAAGAGTTGAACTCAGCCCTCAGGTTTCTCATACACATCCGCAATCTATTACACCGTCCACACATCCACTTCCGTTTAAAAGGGCTGTCCTAAAATGATTTAGAAAATCAACATTTTTTTTTTCCTTTTGGCAAATATTATTGGTGGAGGTACATAGAGCGAATGCCTACTTATGGAAATTGTTTAAAAAATGATTCCGTAATTTTTACGAGCGGAACAATCAACTTATGTAGAAATGCCACTGTCTACTTCCTGTCCGTAAAAGCCATTTCCCTGTGATTCAACCTATTTTCTTCCTAATCCCAGCCTTTTATTTATTTATTTACTCTGAACTACTTTAAACGCCGCGCCAAGTGCGGACTTTTAAGATAGATCATGCGGAAGACTAATTGGGCGTCTGGCTAAAAGAACTAAAAGAATCTCTGGTTCAGCTTAGAGGACAGTAATGATAATTTTGAAGAAATAACATTGAATTCCTCAATTCATTCCATAGAACTTCAAATCCTCATTTTTAACTCTGATTCGGTCGATAAGTCCAATTCCAACCAAAAGACCGATTTGGGCCGATATTCCAATTCAAGCCGAAAATTGAGTTCTTCAAATCACAAACTCTGTGGAACTTCCATTGAGATGAGTTCTTCAAATCATTAAACTCAACTGAACTTTAAACCCTGCTTTACGAGACTTCTCTCTTTAACCCTGATTCATTTGCATTTTGAAAAAATAAAAGTGATTTCCTCAATTCACAAAGATTTGGAGATATTTTAAACTGAATTTAAAAGATTTCTATTTTTAAATTTACAAAGTTTTTGTGTTACTTTAAACTCAATATAAATTAAAAACATAAAATAACTATTTTTTTTTTTTTATTTATTTTAAAATTTGAACTTTTAAGAGTTTAATCCTCTTCCGGAAACAAATCCCAATTCTGGATGTTCAAAACACAAGATGACGGACAGATTTTCAATACCGGGATCATCCTAATTCCAAAAAGATATAATATATCGATGTAGACCAATTGTGGCCCGAGTGGGCTTTCAAATAATGAATGAACAGACGACATTTGTCGCTTATTTATTTAGATAGATTATAATTCTGGAAATTATCATTAGTAGAATGTTGATGTTTTTCTTTTCAAATATATTGATAATTTTTATTCTATGATCTTAATCAGAAACATTCATCTTCTTTCTTTTCGATTGATATCGTTTTACGGCTAATCAACCATTTGTAAATAGATTTTGGATTGTAAGAATGTGTTTGGTTTTTTTTTGTTT
>CAHIKZ030000169.1:2140000-2160000 GCA_903632075.3 Acanthosepion pharaonis
TATCGAACCATGAATAAAGGGACAAATGTAATTCCTGCTGTCAAATGATCTCTGCAGAAACTTACCAAATAATACTATACTAATAATAAATGCTTGCTAACGAAAAGTAACATGTACACTTACTGAAAAATTGTGTTGAACCCAAATATCCAGAAACAATTGACCATCTTGTATCAAGTTGTACTGTATTTGCACTCACTGAATATATAACCCGATATGACTAAGTGGGTCAATATCTTCATTGGAAAATCTGTACCTCTTACGGAAACGAAACTGCAAGAAATTGTTTTGAACACCACCCAGACGAGGTTACAGAGATAGGATATGTAACAATATTATGGGGCTTTATAATACACACAGATAAAACAAAAATAATCGCCCAGCAATAGTGATCAAAGCCCGTAAAAAAACAAATTGTGCCTTCTTACTGACATGGCAGTCCCTGCAAACTTTAATGTATCTTTGAAGATCTTCAAAAACCTATCAAAACGACTTTGAAATCGAAATCTCAAAAATGTGACACATGATGGCATCAGCAATTCTAGTTGTAGCTGATTTCGGATTAATTGGAAAAGGTTCCGATTGACTCGTTGAAAGGAATTCCTTGAAGCCGAAGTCTTAAAAAATACAAAGAATTGTACTCAGAAGTACAGCCCACGCCTTACCAAGTGCTTTATCTATGTAAAATATGTGATTTTAGTGATTTTAGATTATTTTCCCTTACGTCTCTGTTTAGGAACCGGAAAGAAATGGATATACACTGGAAATCAAAGGAAATAAAATAATAATAATAATAATAAATCTCAAAAATATGGCACATGGGAACATCAACTAAACCTGTTGTAGATTGAGCGGTTGGAAAAGAACCCAGTAAGCAAATTGAAGGGATTCCTGGAAGCCCGTGCCTTAAAGAAATACAAAAATGTTTTCTCATGAGTACAGGTTAAACCTTACGAAGGGCTTTTCTATGTAAAATATGTTGTTTTTTGTTGTTTTTTGTTTGTTTGTTTTTTTGTCAGTGTCATTTCTAACCTTAGATCTCTGGGTGGGACCCGGAAAGAAATGGGTATACACCAGAAATCAAAGCAAATATAATAATAATAGCAGTAGTAGTAGTAGTAGTAGTTGTAGTAAAAAATCTTTAAAAATCTCAGAAATACGGCACATGGGAACATCAACTAACCCTGTTGTAGGTGGAGCCCTCGAATATGGTTGGAAAAGAACCCAGTGGACTAATTGAAGGGATTCCAGGAAGCCGATGCCTTAAAGAAATACAAAAAAAATGTTCTCACGAGTACAGCCCACAACTTACGAGGAGCTTTATCTATGTAGAATATGATTTTTTTTTCTTTGTTAGTGCCATTTCTAACCTTACGACTCTAGGCCGGACCCGACAAGAAATGTGTACACACCAGAAATTAAAGAAAATAAATAAATAAATAAATAATAATAATAATAATAATAATAATAATAATAATAATACACATGAACTGAACAACAGTAACTATGGTTACAAAATAAATAAGAAAATATTCAATCACCTACTCTACATGGATGATCTCAAACTCTTTGCCAAAGACGACAATGAGTTGAAAGGCCTCCTCAATATTGTAAAATACTTCAGTGACGACATAGGTATGGACTTCGGATTAGATAAATGTGCAAAAGTAACTTTCAAGAAAGGTAGAATTACAGAAAAACCCTTAATAGATTTAGATTTTGTCACAAAGATTAGGGAACTGGAGCATGGTGAAGCTTATAAGTACCTAGGAATTAGCGAAGGAGATGGCATACAACACCCCCAAATGAAGTAAAAAATAAGAAAAGAATACCACAGGCGTGTACGTCTGGTACTAAATACTGAGCTGAACTCAAAAAACAGGATATCAGTCATAAACACATTGGCTGTCCCTGTGGTGCAATACAGCTTTAATGTCCTTAACTGGACCATAGCTGAAATTAAGCGACTGGATGCCAAAACGAGAAAGCTACTCACTTGCTATCGCATGCATCATCCCAAAGCTGATGTCGACCGTCTGTATGTGCCCAGATCCGAAGGAGGCAGAGGATTGGTTCAACTAGAACTGTCCTACAAAACTACAACAATTGGCCTCCAAAGATATTTGAAAACTACAGAAGACTGGATGATGGTATGCGTCAAGGAACATGAAAGTAGTAAGCGTCTCTACTCCGTAATGAAGGAAGCCAACAAATTCAAAATGGAGTTCCAAATGGGCATAGAGATGCAACTACAGCACAATACACCGGCTGAAACTGCAAAATACCTAAAAAAGATAGCTAAGACGAATGCAACAGACCAGTTACAGAAGCGATGGCAAGATAAACCGCTTCATGGCCAATACTCTGCCCGTACCAAACAAGCTGACGTAGACAAAATCCGTACCCATCAGTGGCTACGTAGTGTAGGGTTGAAAGCGGAAACTGAAGATTTTATCCTTGCTGCGCAGGACCAATGCTTGCTAACTAGGAATTATCAAGCACATATACTAAAATATTGTGTCAGCCCAAAATGCAGATTCTGTGATAAATATCCAGAAACGATTGATCATCTTGTATCAGGTTGTACGGTGTTGGCACCCACTGAATATAAAACCCGACATGACAGAGTGGGCCAATATCTGCACTGGAAAATCTGCAACTTCTACTGGAAGAAAACTGGAAGAAACTGGTATGAACACCACCCAGACCCGGTTACGGAGATAGGACCTGTTACACTTCTATGGGACTACACAATACACACTGACAGAACAATCAAGGCCAACCGCCCAGATATTGTTATTAAAGACCACAAACAAAAACGGTACCTCCTTATTGATATGGCAGTCCCTACCGACTGCAATGTATCTTTGAAGATATTCAAAAAGTTGTCAAAGTACAAGGACATTGAAATAGAAATCGCGAAAATGTGGCATATGGGAACATCAACAATCCCTGTTGTAGTTGGAGCCCTAGGACTGGTTGGAAAAGATTCCAGTAGACTAATTGAAGGGATTCCTGGAAGTCCATGCCTCAAGGAGATACAGAAAATAGTTCTGACAAGTACGAAGGGCTTTATCTATGTAAACTCTTTTTTTTTTTTTTGTCAGTGGAAAGTGTCATGACGCCATTTCTAACCTTAGGTCCCTGGGCGGGACCCAGAAAGAAATGTGTAAACGCCAGAAATCAAAGAAAATAAAAATAATAATAATAATATCTTCTTTGAGAAATGTTGCTACACAAAACAAATGCTGAAGAAAATCCTCCCACAACTGAAAAGGGAAAGCAAAAAAAAAATTGCAGCAAAACACATCTAAAACCGGAGAAAAAAATTGCACGGTAAACCTCCTATCAAAGCCAGAGATCCTGATAGGCTCTGGTCTCAAACCAGAAACTAAAAGATACATAATATTTGCCCTCTGCCTTCCAACCAGCTACAACCAATATAATAACGCGAAACTTAACAGCATCTCATCTTGCAGCGTGTTTGGCGATCATCCGTAAACAATTGACCATACAATATCTGGGTTTTGGCCGACTGACGCCAACGACGTACATGAGACAACATGACTGTACTCTTCAATATATACATTGGTCGAATGTCGTACGTTCAGTTTCTCACGTTAATAGAACTGATTGGAATATAAGCAAGAAAAAAAAATGTTACCATCCTCCTATTTTCAGAATCGAGGCTGATATTGAAATCCAGGCAAATCGATGAGGCATAATTACGAAAAATCTTGTTTAAAATACTGTTGTCACGGCTTTAGGTGACTAAAAATCATATTTGAAAATGTTTACGAAATGTAACGAACTCGATATATACACTAGAGCTCAAATGTTTGAGGAGACCACTGGTAATGTTTTAAATTAGACGCAAAAGTAGTTGTTTTGGACTTTATAGATCGTGACATCTATCAGAGAGATGAAATTTTAATTTTCATTATTGCATTATTCCAAAATGTTAACACATCAGCAGACAGCTATTAATGTCAACTGAACACAAAAAGTTTTTAATTAGAAAAAAAATTAGTAATTAATGTATATCCATAACTACATGTACAAGAATGTCGTTTTTTTTTATAAAACTTAAAAAATAACGATAAATATGTAAAAAATGCGTATATAGTAAACAAAATTCCTTTTTCCACGATTTAGCTTTCTGTTCTATGTTATAATGCTTATTACCTAAACCAAAATAATACTGAATAATTTTTAAAACAACATTAAAATATATTTAATCACATCTGCCTAATAGCTTTAGGGATTTATTACGTAAGACAAAATTATTTACATATTTCGGGTTATTGTCCTCACCTTTGTGGCCATATTTATCACAACGTTTCGGCCATTGTACTCTCCGGCCTTCTTCAGGTGGTTGGAAAGTCGAATTGAACTCTTTATTTCGCTCACTGAGGAACATGACTAAAGCATTTGTGTACGCGAGCCCATGAAGCTGCGGAAAGAAATATAAAGGGGAGACAGGCCTCCCCCTCAAGGTAAGGCTTCAGGAACACAAAAAATCTGTAACACGAGGGGAAGTGGCAAAATCAGGCGTGGCTGACCACATATGGAGAGAGAAGGGAGATCACCGCCCACTCTGGGATCAGGTTGAGATCACAGACAAGGAACACCATTGGGAAATTTGTAAACTTAAAGAATCAGCACATATGCTAGGCCATAAAAATATCCTGAGCCGACCAAGCATAGAAATGAATACAATATGGGAATCAGTAATAAGGAGTGCAATAGAAAAGCAATAATAAGAAACAAAAGTTGCAATACGAGCTCTGGTAAAAACATGAATTGCTAACAGCAAAAATTGCAATATGAGCACTGGTAAAAATGGTTGCTGAGACATTAGGTTTATAATACCCAGAAATTCATACACAGATGTCCTCAAGGACACATAGCACAGTGGATAAAGTGACAGGACCCAAAGTGTGTGAGTTCAATACCCGGTTAAAGCAGTGGAGAACTTTCAGAGGGAAATTAACAGGAGATAACTGATAACTGGCATCCATTAAACATGGCAAGTGGAACCCGAGTGAGCGAAATGAAGGGTTCAGTTTGACATTCCAACCACCTGAAGAAGGCCGGAGTGTATATCGGCCGAAACGTTGTGATAAATATGGCGACAAAGATGAGAAAAATAGTCCGAATAATTTAAATAATGTACATAATACCTCCTCTCAAAAATATAGACCGATAAGACAAAATTGTAATACACTAGACTACCCGTTGATGGTTCAGGGTATGAAATATTTGATGAAAGTTGAAATAACAATACTTACTGTATAAACAACTCGTATTTTTAAATCATATTCACTTATTCACAAATATTTTCTAATCAGATTAAATTTGTTTGTTTAAACAAAGCTGAAATATGAATAATTCTTCTACAAACAACTGGATGAAAACAGCAAAATGGAATCTCTTTGTGTATGTGCTTAACTTAAAAATATTTTAATTAAAAAATGTCTGTTTAAAGAAAGTTAAAATTTAAAAAATTGTGTATAAACAAATCGCATTTTTAAATAATCTTCAGTTAAAATATTTTTTTTAAATCAGGTTAACTTAAATTGTTAGGCGACGAACGCACGCAGACATTTAGTATTATATAGATAGATGATTAAAAAATATGAGACAAGATTTTCTTTTAGAAATGTTATTATGACAAAAAGAAAAATGCATTTTATGATTAAATTTTGCTCTCGTCAAAATAGCCTCCTTTAGTCTTGATTACTGCAGCACATTTTTTTTTTGTATTTGTTGCACAAGTTTCTCAAAGATTAGGTTTGATAATTGATTTCAGCTTTTTTTCAATGATTTAAAGAACTCTTTTTTATTATTTTTTCTTTTTTGTTTTCAATCTTCCGTCAAGCTCATCTCATGCTAATTCTAGGTATGTCTTCAAATTTTTCAACTGTATTGTATGTCAGTATAATTTGGCATCAGAAGACAAGAATAGTATCTGTTGCTTTTCGGAATGGTATCAAAAAGAGCACACCCATATTTGGAGCAAATTCATGATAGTGATATAGAAACATTCCTAGCTGTAAGCATAATTACATTTTTGTCATTGGTTATATTGCAACTCAACTGTTTTCATCTTCAGAAAAACATGTCTCTTGATGAGTCGTACGGCAGAAATTGGTTGATTGATTCATTTTCTATGTATTATCAATGTTTCAGGTTACTGAAGCGCTTTCCCGGCATAGACGTGTATATAATTTTTATCAAAAGTGTCTTTTCCAGACATGGACGAATAAACACGTTCAAAAATAACTTTCGAAACCCAGCCAGAGACGTGTTTATACGTCGATCTTAATCCTATCCATGCCTTTCTGAGCTTGAAACGTCTGCTAGGGGTATTAGCTCCGGTACTTCGAGGTGTTTCAGTTTCTTAGTTACTATATTAAAAACAAATAAAAAATTTCGTCTGAAATAAAATGTTTTTCCCAATATAACTGGCGTTCAAGGTGTTAAAGCCAGAAAATATTTTTGAAATAATTTTTTTAAAGAAAATAATATAATATAATAGTCTGTCTATATTTCTGAGGTACATTATTTACATTATTTGGACTATTGTCCTCATCTTTGTCGCCATATTTATTATAACGTTTGGGCCTTTCAATATCTGTCTATATTTCTGAGATGAGGTATTATGTACATTATTTACATTATTTGGACTATTGTCCTCATCTTTGTCGCCTTATATATTATAACGTTTCGGCCTTTCAATATCTGTCTATATTTCTGAGAGGAGGTATTATGTACATTATTTACATTATTCGGACTATTGTCTTCATCTTTGTCGCCATATTTATTACAACGTCAAGGACACATGGCACAATGGATAAAGACGTTGGTTAGACCCAATGACAGGACGCAAAGAGTGTGAGTTCAATACCCGGTCAAGGCAGTGGAGAACTTTCAGAGGGAAATTAGCAGGAAATAAATGAAAACTGAGACCCATCAAACATGGCACGTAGAACTAGAACAGTCTACCCCTGTGAATGAAATAAAGGGTTCAGTTCGACATTCCAACCACCTGAAGCAGGCCGGAGCGTACAGCGGCCGAAACGTTGTAATAAATAAGGTGACAAAGATGAGGACAATAGTCAGAATAATGTAAATAATTGTTTAGTGATAATTGTTTAGTTTTGCTAATTAATAATAATAATAATACTAATTAAATAATTGTTTAGTTTTACTAATTAACTCATACCTGGAGGATGATGTCGAATGATGCCTTTTCCAAAGGTATGTGCGCGTAAGTCAATATAATATACCCAACTGCAATTATAACTTGGTTCCTCGATTAATAATTCCAAGTCATTATACAACACACATATTCAAGCTTTCAAAACCTGGTATTCCCAACCTTACACGCAAGCCACTAATCTGCCACCGGGTGACAGGCAACTGGGTGGCAGGCCACTAGCGTTTTCTGCAGTGGCCGCTGTCGGACCGCCGGCGTGTTAGTCATGGCAATGTTACTATTTGTGAACGCTACTGGCCCACTGTTGACCCGCCAGTGGCTGCCACTAGAGGACCACCGGCGTTGCAATCGGTGGCCCGCCATGGGTCACTAGTGTGTAGGGAAGTGGTCACTCATCTAGTTATTAACCAGGTTCGACGTTGCTTAACTTTGCCAATCGTACAGGACCCGATATTTCAATGGGTTGTGGCCGTAAACGTATTAAACAAAGCAAGTATCAAACCCAGTTAATGTGATAGAATCGTGCTGATGTATGTGTCGTTGGTTGATGCTGGTAGCGTTATTAATGTTGGCATTGTTATTGGTGGCTGATGCCGCTGATACATTGCAATCCTATTGTCCACTGCGACAATACATAATAATGAGTTGCCGTAAAAAGATATAAAAGAAACGTTATGTTGTTCTTTGGAAAACGACGCTCTTTGGTTTGGTTTGGTTTGGTTTGGTTTACGGCATATCAACCTCAATGGGTCATTTAATGCCTACAACATTTTTCTTTTCCTGGTAATATTTTTGTTTAGTCAAAAAACTATATCTGTTAATATTTTTTCGTCAAAAATGTATAGCTGGTAATATTATTTTGATATGTCCCGGAAAAGGATATATTTGAACGAAGTAGCTAAATGGTTTTGGCTACCATAACCAAGTAGAATACGGTAGCAGTAATCGACTGGTACGCGTCGTAGTCGCAGGTAAGAAGTGTAGATCAATGGCGTAGCCCAATGGGCGTCATTATAGACTTAGACTGAAGTAGCCTTGACTTTCCTACACGTCCGTCGGCATTTATGACGGACACCAGCCAATCATATTCCCGTGAGGGGGAACACAGGTGTACACATATTCCATTATATCATATTTTTTCGAAAACGTATAACTGGTAAATTATTTTTCCAAAAACATATACCTGATAATATTATTTTTTTAAAAACGCATAACTGGTAATATTATTTATCAAAAATGTATTGCAGGCAACAGTTTTTTTTGTTTTGTTTTTTTCAAAAACGTATTGCTGGTAATAGTTTGTTTTTTTTCTTCAAAAATTTATTGCTGGTAATATTTTATAATGCTTTTTACCTCAGTTTCGGGTTAACTATTTGCCCATAGCTGGGACCCTAAAAGGTGCTACCATCCCCGGGTCAGGATGTACCTGGGAACACCAGCAATTAAGAGGTCCTCAAAACCTCCTGATCAGAGGCTGTTGGACGTAGTTTATCGCCATACCCAGGACAGATGACGCTCTTTATGTATGCGTTAAAATGTCAGATCTCTTTAGGTTATAGGCGATCATATCTCGCCATATAGACGTTCTTTTTATAATTTGTGAATTGGCAGGACTTCTTAGGAAATATAACGCTGTGTCTTTTCATTGCCTTCTCCGTTGTTTTGAACTGAGAGTAGACCATCTTCTAAACCAACGGTTCTCAACCGGGGTCACATATGGACTCTGGCTGTCCATGTAACATTACTGCCTATCCACACACAAAAAATATCAAGTCGATGGTAATATTTTAGTGGTCCATTTCAATTCGGAAATGTTGATACAACTGAGAATTGAAATGTCTGCCTCTAATCTACGCCATTTTAAAATACTACAAATATTAAAAAACAACTGTAAAACTAACAGAAAACGGGATCAAGCGATGTAAGTTACCGCTCCTTTTACTCTATCGGATGTCTTGATTGTAAATTTTGAAAAAACGAGAAGGATATACAAAAGAAGGATATATATATATATATATATATATATATATATATATAATTATTTATTTAAAAATATGATTCCAAATCCCGCTACATAAGAGGTCTCAAGGGAAATTATAAATTTATATTTATTATATAAATTATTTTAATATATTAATAACGATTAATAATATCATACTTATTATAAAACCCAGGTTGTGTGTGTGTCTGTACGTTTATATATTGGATCGGATTTCCTACATTTTTCAACCGATTTCAACAAAACTACACAGGACTACGTAGAATTACCTTGCGGTGGTTCTGACAGCGCCAAAAATTGGAAACACACAATTGTTTTTGCACGAAATCAATTTGAAAACACGATTAAGAGGCATCGCTTTCGCGGAATAAAAGGGGGGACAACTCATATCGAGTTATAATTATTTTAAAACCCAGGTTGTGTGTGTGTGCGCGCACGCGCGTGTGTGTGTCTGTTCGTTTATATATGGGATCGGATTTCCTACATTTTTCAACCGATTTCAACAAAACTTCAATTTTTTTTTTTGGCAGGTAGTGTTTCTTATTGTCTTGCACACTTTTTTCTATATTTTTACATTCAGAATGCTTTAAAAATTCCATTTACAAGACAATACTATTGAATCTGTAGACTCATAACGATTGAAAACAAAGTTTTTGCTTGAGTTTGGGTTTGACCAATTCGTAAAAAAAAAAAACTAATTAAGACATGCGTGTCCGTCAACCTTAAACAATAATCTTTGTCAATTTTTTTTTCAGTCTTTATGATGTTCGATACTTGATCTATCTCTTACTGTTACATCCCCGGGCAACGCCGGGCTCTACTGCTAGTTGATTCTAAATTTTAATGAAATAAAACAAAATATTTCTATATTAATATAAATGAATTACTATAGTAATAGACTCGAAATTGGGAAAAGGGATGATTTTCGTCTATCATTGACATCGATGGACCTGAATATACAAGGTAAAGTTATGTCCGTTTTTAAAGGAAAAAAAAAACGCTTCACAGTATGTGTAACTCATATTTAGTCTTCGAAGTAATCGCCATCGGCATCCAGCACCTTTTGCCAACGTGTCTCCAGCTGTTCAATGCCCTTGCGGTAGAACTCGGGGGTGGGTGACGCAAAGAAGTACGTTGTGGCTAATCTGCTTCATTGGTGAAAGATTTCCCACGAAGATGGTTATCCAGGGAGTGGAAGAGGTGGCAATCGGATCGCGCAAGGTCAGGTGAATAAGGTGGATGGCACAAAGTCTCCCACACAAGATGCTGTATGGTATCCCTGACCACTCGCGCGACATGCGGCCTGGCGTTGTCATGGATGAAAAGCACACCTTTCTGATTCACCAGTGCTGGCTCCTTCTGGCGCACGAGTATAGGTCTCCAGTGACCGTTGGCCCGTTGGTAGCAGTTCATAATGAACCACTTGACGACCTGTCCAGCAGACACAAAGCATAATTTTGCGTCGGTGCATAGGCGGTCTTGCGGTGTGTGGGACAGCATCCTGAGGAGACAACCATTGTCTGGAATGCTTGGGAGTTTCGTACAGAACCCACTTTTTATCACTGGTAATCACTTGATTGAATAAGGATGCGGGACGGTGGCGAGAAAGCAGCGATACGCAGACTGCCACTCGTTGTCCCTTGTAGACCTCCAACAGGGCTTGCGGAACCCACTTGCTCAGTTTGTACGACTTACCTAGGCGGTGCAGGTGAAGTCTAACTGTTTCATCGGAAACGTTGAACCGTCTTGCAAGTTCACCACACGTTAGACTACTGTCTTCTTCAATGGCCGCCTTCAGGATTCCGTTATTCAAGACTTGTGGTCGTCCACTGCGAAGCTCATCATTGAGAGAAAAATCTCCCGACTTGAATTTTCAAAACCAACGCCTTGCAGTACGTTCATCCACAGCACTATCCCCAAACGCTTGACATATGCGGCGACTTGATGCAGCTGCTGATAAGCCCACTTTGAAGTCGTAAAGCAAATAGCGCCGAACGAGATCTCTAGACACTTCCATTCTTCTCACAGCTGTCCGGCTTATAACTGATGGCCGGGCACGATGTTCCTACTTATAACTGATGTTCCTACTTATAACTGATGTTCCTACTTCCGGCTGTCCGAATTTGAAAAGAATTGCTATACGCATTTCGTATATATTTCAACTTCATTCAATGACTAATCAAAAAACGGACAGAACATTTTTGGTTTACCTTGTATAAATAAAAAATCTCGGAGAGCAATATCAACCACAGAGTCTCATTGAATAAATCTAGATTTTTTTTTTAATTTATCACTTCTTACATATTTTAAAATAGTTTATCTTAGGAGTTATTTTATTAGTGTACATAAATGTTGCATAAAATTTATTTATTATATACAAGTTCATTTTCATTAAATTAGTGTTATTTAAAAATAAATCATATACATTTTCTATTTTTATCATAGAATTCTTAAACTTATCTATAAGTAAAACATGAAATAGGCTTTGTTTTCATCGACTGTGGGGGGTCCACCAAAAAAAGTAAGAGTACAAGTGGTACATGTGTAAAAAAAAAAAAAAAATGAAATAAAAAGCTGAGAACCAGAGGTCTAGACTATTTGCCACGCTAGTCTGGAGAGCCGAATCAACACTGCTACTTAATTCTAGATGAGATGATTAGGTGCTAATTAAAAACGATAATAATACAAGATTTTGGTCATTCGGTCAAATTTAGATATTCCTACTACCCGCAAGGCCAGTTGTTTTGTTATTATTTTTTTTTCTAATTTTTTGTTCCTAATTAAGTCGCTAATTAAGAGTGATAAAAAACGTGAATTGTCTTGCAGGTATGTCCCACTTCCAAAATCTGACCTAATGAGATCACTCAATTTTTTTTAAGGACTGATAACTTTTCAGAGACCTCGTAATTAATATACGAAATAATTTCATATAAATTGCTTTAGGAGATATGGCACATAAGATCAATGATTTAATACTTCATCTTTTCGCTATGGAAATGCCGAAAATTCATTACAAAAACACCAGAGTTCTCTAAAACACATTCATTGATGACCGAGGTGGAAATTAAAATTAGGTTTGGTTTGGGTTGGTTTGATTTTTTTTTTTTGTTTTTTTGTTTTTTGGTATGCCAACCTGAATGGGTTATTTAATGTGACATGATTTTTATTGCTGGTAATAATTTTTTTTTTAAAATGTATTGCTGGTAATATTTTTTTTTCAGAAATGTATTCCTGGTAATATTTTTTTTCCAAAAAATGTATTGCTTGTAATATTTTTTTCCAAAAATGTATTACTGCTAATATTTCTTTCGAAAATCTATTGCTGGTAATATTTTTTTCAAAAATATATTCCTGGTAATATTTTTTTTTCAAAAAAATATATTGCTGGTAATATTTTTTTTCAAAAATGTATTGCTGGTAATATTTTTTTCAAATTGTATTACTGGTAATATTTTTTCAAAAATGTATTACTGGTAATATTTTTTTCGAAAATCTATTGCCGATTATATTTTTTTCAAAAATGTATTGCTGGTAATATGTTTTTTTTTCAAAAAAATATATTGCTGGTAAAATTTTTTTCCAAAAATGTATTGCTGGTAATATTATTTTTCCAAAAATGTATTACTGGTAATATTTTTTAATCACCGTCTGATGAAAACGATCATTGTTTTCCTCGGTGCATGCAGTTGCAGGAAATCGACATCTTTTGTCATTTTTAAGGATCTCCCTTCCCCATTTAAATTCAGCTCTGCACATTTGCATTGTTGATAAAACTGGTGCATAATCCCCTAATGAATGAGCGAAGAAAACATGATTCTCCCTAGGTAATAAAACCTTTTTCTGGAGGCTGTTCATAACAGCACAGTCCTAAATTTTATCCATTCTCAAGAGAAATCGCTAATAGTTACGTTTGACGTTTCCTTTGAGTAGTCAGTTTGGCAGGAAACAAATATTGCCATTATTGATAAGAAAATTTGTAATTAGTGGATACAGGATTTTACAACTATAGCATCACTCATTGTTAGCATATGAAGTTTTCACACCATCATCATGTGTATATATATATATATATATATATATATATATATATATATATATATATATATATATATATGTGTGTGTGTGTGTGTCTGTGTGTGTGTGTGAAAACACAATTATACTTCGACATGAAAACAATAGACAAAAACTAAAAATCATTGAAGCATTATACATCAAACAGTTGAAACCCAACCTAAACAAAATCAATCATGGAATCTCTACAAATATCCTTAAGTGTCTATAATTGGTAACAGGAGCCATTGGTTTATACCAACGGCATCCCATACTTCATACTTCTCCAATTCACTCTCGTGTGGTCATGTGTGACGTCATGAGATGTGGTGCGATTTTCGCTTCTAGCGTCTTATATGCACGTGCTTATCGTTGCTTAGAAATCATCTATGTAAACAATGACACAATCATCACTGTCTTGTCCGAATATTGCTTAATATGTTGTATTTGACATCTTATGTAAGCCGAAAGCTTAGATTGGATTAAAAAAATATGGATCAATATTGTGAATTTCTTTCCTCGTTCAACGATAAGGTTGAAATAATATATATATATATATATATATATATATATATATATATATATATATATTAAGAGTTTTCGCTTCAGGACAGAGAGTGTGTAGAAACTGTTCAAACTATCACACTACTAGATGCCTATCTATATTCCGTACATATTACCCATCCCACTACAGCTTCATTATAACTCATGTAAACACACACATAAACCTATCAGACTCCATCTCAAATATACTCGTAGAAAATACAAGCATAATAACCTCTTCCACATGTAAACAAAAGAAAATGATTGAAAATAATGTAAGGCTTAATGATAAAAAAGAAAAAGCCAACAACTCAATAATATTAACTACGAATACGGCCACAATGTGCCCAGTATTTTCGTAAAATAAAACATCCCTAGATACATACGCACAGCCCATACATCCAGTTAAATTTTTTTTAAAAATAACAGAAATGAAATCATCCTTGATAATGGCTAAAAGTATAGTTGAAAGCCCTCGGAATTACATGACATTTAAGCAGTTTCTGCGTTCTCCCGTCCCAAACAAAAGAACTTGTTCGAACACAAGAAACATTAAATAAAAAGCTTAATCGTAGTATCTTGTCTTGTCTGTGAAACGTGCATAAAAGAGGGATTGTCGCTTACATATGAGTGCGTAAATATACGTAGGTATACGAGCAAGCGATCGTATACAAATCCATATAAATACTCTATTGTGTAAGATTTATTTTTAATAAAAATTATAATTTAAAATCGCAGTTATTCAGTTAATGTAAGGTATTATGTATATTGCTTTATATATAGGAATCAACAGCCAGACACCAGCACAACACCTGTAGGGAAAAGGTTTAATGCCTTTGCCAATGTTATTAGCACGTTAATGAATGTAATGGATTCGACTAGATTTTGAACTCGGCTCTCTGATTCCTCTATCCGAGCCGCTATCCACTACATGAAAAAACTGTCGTCGCCAAGTAGTGTAGATTTTACTGACTATTCTTATGTTGACACACATTTTATTCCTGATATTGACTCCTTTTACGCATACAGATAGCATATATTGTCATCATTCATTGTGTAGAAATAGACGTTTGATAGATTAAAAAGTATTATTTGTAATAATATTCATATAAAGCTTATAGTTGTTGGTCAGTATGACCGTAAGAAAAATACTGGAAACAAAAGGCTGAGTGAAGAACGTTTTAATCTCATGAGAACATGGATTGAGTATACAGTATTTCAGTGCTACAAGCGTACGAGTAAAAAGCGCTACACCTTTGCAACCAACTTTTTTGTAACTGTTCCACGAGCAGTCGTTCACCTTTAGCGGATGGACGAGTTGGTTACTCTACACAACGGAAATAGTTTAGAAGACTTTCCTATTTGCCAAAAGACTAACACGAAAAAAAAATACTCTGCTTGCGTAATTGTTATTAGGAAACAAATCAGCTGTAAGTTTATGGAAAGCTGATTTCAAATTCTTGCTCAAAATTGCGATGCGATTTTAAACTATATATTTAAGAGATTTTGACATCATTGTAAAGACTTGCAGAGTTAAAAATGGATTCAACACCACAAAAAAACATAAGAATTGAGGTTTAAATCATGGCTTTCTTATAAATATGAGGAAAATTATGTCGAAAACACATATTTGCTTTCTGTAAATGCAAGCAAACGGAGGTAACAATCAGTTTAACACATAGAAGAAAGTGAAGAAAAATTTGGAAAAAAAAAAAAAATCCTTAAATGCAATTATGTTGTTTAAAATGAATGAAATGTCGACGTCTGACGTTTCGGTTTAATAAACCTTCTTCAGGAGAATATTCATTAAAATACAATTCAGTTCAATTTGACAAAGACGATGGACATAAAAAACAAGTCTTATCCAAAACAGATAACTGAAAATTTTTAAAATGATCAGCTTTCCGTTTAGCATGGTCACGTTGTCGTCACATGGGCGACGCTTTCAAAACGTATTCCTAAAAATTTTTGATTATTTTGAATGAAAAAAAAATGAAAAGAATTCTATTAGGATCTAAAATTTTTATGTGTATGCTTGTCGAGCATTAATCTCGCTAAAAAGGGGGAAATATTAAAGAAACCAGGTCTAGTATTCACCGTGCGTGAGATGGATATTATACCTGCTTCATAAATCCTCCTGAGATTTTTATTATGAAAATATTTTAATACCTTCACGGAATCGAATTTTTGGATAAGACTTGTTTTTTAAGTCCATCGTCTTTGTCAAATTGAACTGAATTGTATTTTAATGAATATTGTCCTGAAGAAGGTTTATTAAACCGAAACATCAGACGTCGACATTTCATTCATTTTAAACAACAAATTGCATTTAAGGATTTTTGTTTGGTTTTTTCCAAATTTTTCTTCATTCTGTCGGATCTATATCCATTTACATTTGCTAACATAGAAGAAAGTATACTTTGGGCTGTGGGTAAATTTGCTTTTTTTCTTTTTTGGTAATGTTATTTGAATTAATTCGTAAACTAAAGTGTGTCCCTAATGTCTGTACACATAGGGAATCTCATTATCTATATATTTATTACCTCTACATATTAAACATGGTTTTGCCGAAAGATGAAAGAATTGACTTCTTTTTTCTGGGGTATACTAAAGGAGAAAGTGTTCTCAATGAAAATTACTGATGCATCACACTTGATTGAAATTATAAAGAGTGAATGTTAAAATTGACGGCAATGTGGAGTTCTTGAATCTAGGTCATGTGAAGATTGCAAAGGGCATCAACTTCTGCACAAAAAATGATGGAAATCATATTGAAGATGTTATTTTATTATTCCAGTTCAATAAAATGTTGTTGGAAATGTCATTTCTTAAAAATATGTATTTTTGCCCATGTGGCTAGACTTTGCGGACACCCTCTAGTTTAAAAACATTGCAATTTTCCAAAAACATTATATGAGAAAATGTGTTCTGCTTGCGTAATTGCTATCGACTGAGAAAATGGAATCTTGTAGACGAGATCAAATTCTTGCGTATACCGTTCTGTCAGATAATTTTTTTAAAGGTTTTTTTTTTTTTTTTTCTAATGAATTAATACATAAATTATATTTGCCGTAATATTTCATTGTTCTAGGTTCTGTTCTAGAACTACGACTCTTCTTTACCGCTTTTGAAATTTGATTTTTACTACTTTCCAAGAAAATGATGTCCTGAATATGACGATAAACTACATCTGTATCCTGTGTATGACGATAAACTACATCCATGTTCTGGGTATAACGATGAAATACATCCGTATCCTGGGTATGACGATAAACTACATCCCTGTACTGGGTATGAAGATAAACTACATCCGTGTCCTGGGTATGGCGATAAAATAAATCCGTGTCCTGGGTATGACGATAAACTACATCTGTGTCATGGGTATGACGATAAACTACATCCGTGTCCTGGGTATGACGATAAAATACATCCGTGTCTTGGGTATGACGAAAAACTATATCTGTGTCTTTGGTATGACAATAATCTACATCCATGTCCTGGGTAAGACGAGAAACTACGTCCCACAGCAAGTCCTCTAATCAGGAGGTTTTGTGCAGCGAGGAACCATCTCTTAATTGCTGATGTTCCCAGGTTCACCTTGACCCGGGTTGGTAGCACCTGTTAGGGTCCAAGCTCTTGGCAAATTATTTAACCCCTAGACTAGGGTCAAAACACTATGAAAATGCAAAAATAGTTTTTAATACCAGAAATATTTTTTTTGAAAAAAATTATTACCCGGAATACATTATCACCAGCAATACATATTTGAAAACATATTACGAGGTATACATTTTTTGTAAAAAAAAATATATTAACAGCTATACATTTTTGAAAAAAATATTACCAGCATTAGATTTTTGAAGAAAAAAAATATTACCAGCAGTACATTTTTGAAAAACAATATTACCATCAGTAAAAGTTTTGTCTGCATTAAATAACCCATTGAGGTTGATATACCGTAAAACAAAACAAACCAAATCAAGTATATGACGATGAAGTAATAAAATGCATATTTTCGACCCCCGATTCTTCAACACTACAGCGCTCACCAACATATTCATAATTTAACCCCAAATGCTGACCAAAAGCTTGGTTCTGATGTTCCATTGCACCCAACGTATTCTTCCGATTTCGCGCCTTCAGATTTTACATTTTTCAATCCCTTTCCAACAATCTGCGACACGGTTCGTTCAACCATGACGTGGAATTGTGTTATACTGGAACATACATATTCTATTGTTAATTGACTCTCCCACAGATAATAAGTAGTAGTAGTAACGGTCGCCAGTTGGGATCAGTGCAGTTGAGTGAGTCAGTTGATGCCGGACCTTAAAGTATCAACCACCACAACTAGATTGCTGCGTCATTAACTATTATTTCAAGTTCCTAACGTTTTGTACATCGAACGTTTTTTAGGACCGACTTAGTGAAATACAAGCCTCCACTGTGAAAACTACTCTACAACAAATTGGAAATATGGCTTGATGAATTCCTCGATTCAATACTCGTAGTAAATATGAATATATTCAATTTCGAATCGCGCAGAAGTTAACGGGAAACCATTTTTTGCAAGGGAAAAGTGCGAATATTAACATTATCACTAGGAGTAATTTCAACAGTGAAATGATGAGATCGAACTACCAATCAAGTGCTATTTTTAAAGTTGTAATGTCAAGGGAACAAAGAGGAGAGCTCATCAGGACAATTAGCGGGAAAATATTGAATGAGAG
Organism: Acanthosepion pharaonis; assembly: GCA_903632075.3. Classification (NCBI taxonomy): domain Eukaryota; kingdom Metazoa; phylum Mollusca; class Cephalopoda; order Sepiida; family Sepiidae; genus Acanthosepion; species Acanthosepion pharaonis. The sequence goes on from CAHIKZ030000169.1 coordinate 2,158,545, forward strand.
TTCGCGACTTCAAAGAAAATCGCGGCCATCTGTATATACTTAATTAAACACATTAATTATTATAGCTCTGAGTTACTCCATTTTTATCCTGAAATAATTTACATTCAAATACGTTATTAGTATATATATATATATATATATATATATATATATATATAAATGTATATATATAAATATATATAATACTGACATCTTATTTTAACAGCTATATGGATCAAAAATTGTCATCTAAAAAGTAAATTATTCAAAAATCGAAAATAACGGCCTCCAGACGACATCTTATTTTGGACGGTCTCCTTGTTCAATTTATCATAAAGTTTATTTAGAAAGGCTTATCTTGAATATATATATATAATATATATATATCATTCAATAAATCGCCATCAGCTAGAAAAAAGTTTCAAACTAAAATTACGGCCTCCAGACGACTTCGGAATTTATATATATCTTGCAACTCTTCTGGATTGTCCTCAATTTTTCAAAAAATAACTGTTTTGTTAAAAATTTTAAAATTACTGAATGCTGCCATAATCCTTGGAACGTCACTGTCTTCAGTAATTTTAAATATTTGGTGTTACAAGGCTTTTCCCCAACGCACAATTTTGAAATATATCAAATATATATAAATATATATATATATATATATATATATATATATATATATATAGAGAGAGATGGAGGGAGAGAGAGCTAGAGACAGAAAGAGGGTGGTTATGGTTAGCATCAGCCATACTAAGTAAAAAAAAAAGATGATTAATAGAGAGCGGTTCCGTTTAGGGCACGTAAAAAATAACAAATCATTTCATGTGGGGAAGCCATGCTCATCTACTTTGTTCTAGTTCCATGTGCCATGTTTAATGGATTTCAGTTATCAGTTATCTCCTGTTAATTTTCCTCTGAAAGTTCTCCACTGCCTTAACCGGGTATTGAACTGACACTCTTTTTGGTCCTGTCCCTGGATCTAACCAACGCCTCTATCCACAGTGCCATGTGTCCTCAAGGACACATGTCACGGTGAAACTAGAACTCTCTACACCAGTGAGCGAAATAAGGGTTTAAGTTCGACATTCTTCAGGTGGTTGGAATTTCGAACTGAACCCTTTATTTCGCTGACTGGGGTAGACTGTTCTAGTTCCACGTGCCATGTTTGATGGATGACAGTTAATAGTTATCTCTTGCTAATTTCCCTCTGAAAGTTCTCCACTGCCTTAACCGGGTATTGAACTCACATTCTTTGGGTCCTGTCACTGGATCTAACCAACGTTTTTATCCACTGTGTCCTTGAGGAAACGTGTCCGGCCAAAACGTTGTAATAAATATGGCGACGAAGATGAGTCCGAATAATGTAAATAATGTACATAATATCTCATCTCAGAAATATAGACAGACCCTTAAACAAATTAGTCATCATTGTAAGAATGTGTATTGTTAGAAATTGGTTCAACACCACAAAAAA
>CAHIKZ030000169.1:2165000-2177500 GCA_903632075.3 Acanthosepion pharaonis
TAGCAGGCTGCCTTATCATTTTTGGATGACTGATGTAGCAGGTTGCCTTATCTTTCTTGGATGATCGATATAGCAGGTTGCCTTATCTTTCTTGAATGATTGATGTAGCATGTTGCCTTATCATTTTTGGACAACTGATAAAGCAGGTTGCCTTATCTTACTTGGACGATTGATGTGGCAGGTTGCCATATATTTCTTGGACAACTAATGTAGCAGGTTGCCTTATCTTTCTTGGATGACTGATGTAGCACGTTTCCTTATCTTTGTTGGGCGACTGATGTAGCAGAATTCCTTATCTTTCTTGAACGACTGACGTAGCATGTTGCCTTAACTTTCTCGGTCGACTGATGTAGCAAGTTGCCTTATCTTTCTGGACAACTGATATAGCAGGTAGCCTTATCTGTCTTGGATGACTGATGTAGCACGTTGCCTTATCTTTGTTGTACGACTGATGTACCAGGTTGCCTTATCTTTGTTGGACAACCGATGTGGCACGTTGCCTTATCTGTCTTGGATGACTGATGTAGCAGGTTGCCTTAACTTTTTTGGACGACTGATGAAGCACATTGTCTCATCTTTGTTGGACGATTGATGTAGCAGGTTGCCTTATCTGTCTTGAACGACTGATGTGGCAGGTTGCCATACCTTTCTTGGACAACTGATATAGCAGGTCGCCTTATCTTTCTTAGATGACATGTAGCAGATTGCCTTATCATTTTTGGATGACTGATGTAGCAGGTTGCCTTATCTTTTTTACACGACTGATGTAGTACGTTGCCTTATCTTTGTTGGACGATTGATGTAGCAGTTTGCCTTGTCTTTCTTGGACAACTGAAATTGCAGTTTGCCTTATGTTTTTGGACAACTGATAGAGCATGTTGCCTTATCTTTCTCGAACAACTGACGTAGGAGGTGTCCTTATCTTTTTTGAACGACTGAGGTAGATGGTTGTTTTAACTTTATCAGTCGACTGATGTAGCATGTTGCCTTATCTTTCTTGGACGACTGATGTGGGAGATTGTCTTACCTTTCATGGAAAACTGATATAGAAGTTTGCCTTATCGATTCTTAGATGACTGATATAGCAGGTTGCCTTAACTTTCTTAGACAACTGATATAGCAGGTTGCCTTATAATTGTTGGACAGCTGATATAGCAGGTTACCTTATATTTCTATGACGACTGATGTGGCAGGTTGCCTTATCTGTCTTGGATGACTGATGTAGCAGGTTGCCTTATCTTTGTTGGACGACTGATGTAGCACGTTGTCTCATTATGTTGGACGATGAATGTAGCAGGTTGCCTAATCTTCCTTGCACGACTGATGTGGCAGGTTGCTTTATCTGTCTTGGACGACTGATGTGGCAGGTTGCCATACCTTTCTTGGACAACTGATATAGCAGGTCGCCTTATCTTTCTTAGATGACATGTAGCAGATTGCCTTATCATTTTTGGATGACTGATGTAGCAGGTTGCCTTATCTTTTTTACACGACTGATGTAGTACGTTGCCTTATCTTTGTTGGACGATTGATGTAGAAGTTTGCCTTGTCTTTCTTGGACAACTGAAATTGCAGTTTGCCTTATGTTTTTGGACAAATGATAGAGCAGGTTGTCTTATCTTTCTTGGATGACTGATGTAGCAGGATGCCTTATCTTTCTCGGTCGACTGACGTAGCAGCTGGCCTTATCTTTTTTGAACGACTGACGTAGATGGTTGCCTTAACTTTATCGGTCCACTGATGTAGCAGGTTTCTTTATCTTTCTTGGACGACTGATGTGGCAGGTTGTCTTACCTTTCTTGGAGAACTGATATAGAAGTTTGCCTTATCTTGCTTGGACAACTGATATAGCAGGTTGCCTTATCTGTCTTGGATGACTGATGTAGCAGGTTGCCTTAATTTTCTTGAACAACTGATATAGCAGGTTGCCTTATCTGTCTTGGATGACTGATGTAGCAGGTTGCCTTAACTTTCTTGAACAACTGATATAGCAGGTTACCTTATATTTGTTGGACAGCTGATATAGCAGGTTACCTTATATTTCTATGACGAGTGATGTGGCAGGTTGCCTTATCTCTCTTGGAATACTGATGTAGCATGTTGCCTTATCTCTCTTGGAATACTGATGTAGCATGTTGCCTTATCTTTCTCCGAGGACTGACAAGGCAGGTTGCCTTACTATTCTTGGGAAACTGATATAGCAGTTCGCCTTATCTTTCTTAGATGAAATGTAGCAGATTGCCTTATCATTTTTGGACAACTGAAATTGCAGTTTACCTAATGTTTTTGGACCACTGATAGAACAGGTTGTCTTATCTTCCTTGTATGACTGATGTATCACGTTGCCTTATCTTTCTTGAATGACTGATGTGGCAGGTTGTCTTGCCTTTCTTGGACAACTGATAGCAGGTAACCTTATCTTTTTTGCACGACTGATGTAGATGTTTGCCTTATCTTTGTTGTACGACTGATGTAGCAGTTTGCCTTATCTTTCTTGGAAAACTTAAATTGCAGTTTGCCTCATGTTTTTGGACAACTGATAGAGCAGGTTGTCTTTTTTTGTTGTATGACTGATGTAGCAGGTTGCCTTATCTTTCTCGGTCGACTGATGTAGCAGGTTGTCTTGCCATTCTTGGACACCTGATATTACAGGGAGCCTTATCTTTTTGGACGACTGATGTAGCACGTTTCTTTATCTTTGTTGGACAACTGATGTAACAGGTTGCCTTATCTTTCTTGCACGACTGACGTAGCAGGTTGACTTATCTTTTACGAATGACTTATGTAGCAGGTTGCCTTAACTTTATCGGTCGACTGATGTGGCAGGTTGCCTTATCTTTCTTGGACAACTGATGTAGCACGTTGCCTTATCTTTGTTGGACGACTGATGTAGCACGTTGCCTTATCTTTGTTGGACGACTGATGTAGCACGTTGCCTTATCTTTGTTGGACAACAGATATAGCAGGTTGCCTTATCTCTCTTGGATGACTGATGTAGCATGTTGCCTTATTTTTCTTGGACAACTGATGTAGCTGGTTGCCTTATCTTTGTTGGACGACTGATGTAGCAGGTCGCCTTATCTTTCTTGGACGACTGATGTAGCAGGTGGCCTTATCTTTCTTGGATGACTGATATAGCAGATTGTCTTATCTTTCTTGGACAAATGATATAGCAGGTTGCCTTATCTTTGTTAGAGGACTGATGTAGCAGGTTGTCTTATCTTTCTTGGACAACTGATATAGCAGGTTACCTTATCTGTCTTGGATGACTGATGTAGCATTTTGCCTTATCTTTGTTGGCTGACTGATGTAGCAGGTTGCCTTATCTTTGTTGGTGCTTCAGTGCGTGAAATAATCGTGTTATAAACATCCAGTTGGTCGGTCCTTCATCATTTTGTGTTCTTTATCAGACATATACGACGTCGTTTCCTCGGTATCATATAGTCAATTGCGAGATTGTTTGCTGCCTGCTTAAGTTGATAGGTCAAATATGGCAATTATTTGTGCTTCCAGATCACCTAGTGCCTCATTGTAAATGGCATCATTGAACGCGTCAATTTCAGCAGAGTTTTGCCTTTGAATCCTTTCTAGGTTTCATCTGCGATGCTTCTTTTGTGCGTCACCCAAAGATTGAGAGGGTCACAGGTCATCAATATAATGGAAAATAGCTGATGCAGTTGACTTGATACTCTGCTGACTGCTACTCCTTCCAGTGTCCGTTCCCATTGATTATCGTTCTCCAGTCGTCCATGTTTGTCGTACAGACTTCTCCATTATATCTTCGTGGGTCTATGAATGATGTAGAACTTCTAACAGTGTGCAGCAGCTGAGGCAGAAAGAAGCACTCCTCCTGACTCGGGTGCCCAGTGTACGCCCGCCCGATGGTTCCGGTTCTGAAGAGAGAATTTTCTTCCCAGCTCTCAACTTGTGCTCCTTGTTTGCGCCTGCTCCGTCTATTGTGTGCCCAGATGTAACAGACGGAAACCTCAACATACCTCAGTGTTCCGGAAAACAGATCACTTTGGCATAATTTGAAGAAAGATGGTAATAAGTTATTTTGGGGGGGATTTTTTTTCTATCAGTGTCTTCTGCAAATTATACACGCTGGTCATTTTCAAGATGAATAGAGTCATCATTGCTGGATGTGGTTCATGATTTCCAAAGCCCATGATGTGACACATTGCATTGTTAGAGGAAATATATCTGCCCAGCTGAAAGATTATATATTGGATATTGGTAGGATTACATATGCGCGCGGAAGAGCGGTGCTGGGAATTTTAGTTTTCTTTTTTTTTTTTTTTTTTTTTTATCAACCGAAATCATTTACATTTATTTTCATTTTTATTTTTTCACTTTTGTAATTAGGTTTTCCCCACTGTTCCTTCTTGGCAGATCTAATATTACAGTGTCGAATAACTACTTACAAATGTGATGGAAAGAAAAAGACTAAATGAATTCGGCTGATAAAAAGAATTCTATGCATTACAATATAGAATGGGATAAAAGGTGTAAAAAAAAACAATTCTTTGTTAATTTTCTTATTTCAATTTCGCTTTTCGTCAAGATTCGAATTGATATCGTCTAATTAAACTGCCGTAATTAAAAGTAAACTTGACGGATAACGGCACGTGGCTAATGCCAATTAAGGATATTTGATTTGGATCTTGGAGATGATTTCTTGTATAAATAGCTGTATAAATATATATATATATATATATATATATATATATATATATATATATTGAACCCTTTATTTATATATTTATTATATATATATATATATATATATATATATATATATATATATATATATACAGACGTTAACTTGCATGATATTGTACTTCAATCAGATTGTTATTCCACAGACAACAACAACCACAACAACGATATGCCTTTCTAATGTTAGGTTGAAATATGAGCTTAGGTAATGTTCGTATTCGCAAATAAGCTAAATTTAAATGTTATTTTACGTTTAAATGACCGAATAGATGGGGCCATTTTCTTCGTCTATAATAAATTCGAGCCTGGCAAATTTAATGACGTACATGGCGAAATTTGAAACGGGTTATTTTATTTTACTTTTTATTTATTTATTTATTTATTTTTTTGCAATGTAAACGAATTAATTTTTTTTGTAATGTAAACAAACACAACGGACTCATATTAAGTTACCGGAAACACTGGTTCGTCTCAATAACAGACGCATCTTCACTACACTACATACCAAGTCTACGGATAGTCATTGTTACTTTAATTTCAATAGCTGCAACCACACCAACCTTTATAAATAGTAACAACAAAATTTTCCGCCCGCTTAAGGTAAGGCTTCAAGAACACCAGAAAGCTGTTACATGAGGGGAGGTGGAAAAAACAGGCGTAGCTGACCACATATGCAGAGAAGGGGGGATCACCGCTCTCTGTGGGATCAAGTTGAGATCATAGACAAAGAACATCATTAGAAAATTCGTAAACTTAAGGAATCAGTACATATGCTAGGCCACAAAAATCTCAATGAGCCGGCCAAGCATAGAAATGAATACAATATGGGAACTAGTAATAAGGAGTGCAATAGAAAAGCCATAATAACAATTGTAATATGAGCTCTGGTAAAAAAAAATGCAATGATAACAGCAAAAATTGCAATATGAGCACTGGTTAAATTGTTGCTGAAGATATTAGGTTTTATAATGCCCAGAAATTCATACACATATGTCCTAAAGAACACATGACACAGTGGATAAGGGCGTTAGTTAGACCAAAGTGTCTCAGTTCAATACCTGGTTAAGGCGGTGGAGAACTTGGAGAGGAGAATTAACAGGAAATAATTGACATCCATTAGACATGGCACGTGGAACTAGAACAGTCTACCCCAGTGAGTGAAATGAAGTGTTCAGTTCGACATTCCAACCACCTGAAGAAAGCTGGAGTGTACAACGATCGAATCGTTGTGATAAACATGGCGACAAAGATGAGAACAATAGTCCGATTAATGTAAATAGTGCCCACCACCCTAAAAAAATCTATAGTCAACAGTTTACGGTGGAAACGCATCAGTTCTCATAAGGAAGGCCACAACTTACACATAAGACAACTTTACAATTACTTTCTTAATAGAAATTACCCACTCAAAATAATCAAAGAATCCATCCCCAAAACTTCCAAATTTAACAGAAACTTCGCAACTATGTAACTGAAAAAAAGAATTCTGGAATTCCCATGGTCTTTTATTGTAATTACAACATCCACAAACTTTCCCATGACAATTAATTAAAGATTTCTCCCTTTTAAAATTATCCAGTACTATCCAGTTAGTAATTTATTTAGCGATAACCCCTTATATGTGAGGCGACAGCACCCCAACCTCTTCAGACTTTTAAGAACATCAACAATCTGCAACACATCACATTACCAAGTGGATATTATCTGCAACAAACCCCGGTACCTGGTCTACATTTTGCCACATACAATAGCCCGTGACTGAACACTGGCTGATGTAAGAAGATCCCACCTTTTCAAATGCCCATGTGACTTGTTAATATCATGGCATATGGCAAATGGACAGGAAACTGGGTTCTCTCCAAGTTGAATGACAACGTAGAGTCGCTTGGGGACAGCTTTATTCTAGGATGAGGATTCTGCCAATTAGTGAGCCGTTAATCAAGGAAGCCTTACTTGAATGTTGATGCATAGCCAACACTTACAGTCTTGTACCATTGCAGTACCCATTCTGGATAGAAATGTTTCGAAGAAGCATTAATATTGAGCCAGGTTTTAAACTAAATCTATGAGGAGGCATTCCTGATGGTGTCAAATAGTTAACGCTTCAGCAGGATCATCTGTCAAAATTTTTACCTGTATTATAATAGGTGGCGCAGTCACTTGGAAGATGTCTCAAAACTTCTTCATTGATCAGGAGGCAGCCTGAATTCTTTGGCGAAAGAATTACTCTGCTACTTGCCTCTTCCTCGGATGTTTTGTTGAATATATATTCCACCAGCGAACCTTCAACGAATTGAATTTTGAGTCACTTCTATGTCATCAACAGCAAGATTAGGATCTTGTGAAACTGCTAATATTCCATTGCCAAGATGCAAGTCCATTCTTCAAATTCCATTTGATCTGCTGTTGTCCTGATGGTTTGGCTTAATCTGTACTGGATGAAAATCAGACATAGAGGAGAATTTTTAATACAGATTTTAATGATTACCCCTACGAGTTACTCTTGACAATATGGGTAAGACTTGCCTAAAGTCTCCCCACAATGTACCACCTAGAACAGCAGCAATGCCAGTGATATGTCGCAAGGCTTTATAAATAGAATGAAGAGCTAATAAAGGGATCATAGAAGCCTTATCCAAGATGATCAAATCCAGGTTTCGCAATAATTTGCATCTGCTGAAGTGGCTGGTACATTACAAACGCTGCCTTCCGTGGGTGAGACAGGCAATTTGCAGGCGTTCCTTCGCAGATAATACATTATGGTATTGAAAATATAAGTTTTACCACGACGTCTTGGCGCATTTATATAGAAACAGGAGTGGTTGGGGGAGTGGTTGGGGACCTCACCATTCCTCTTCTTCACTATAGATTCAAGCAGAGCATTAGTGTTATGGTCCGGTTCCTTGTACCACGGTGATAGTCCAAGGTAGAACCAATAAAGAAGAACTCGAATACGGATATGGAATAACACAGATATATTACGAACAGGAATATATACAGAGAGGTAGAAAAGTGTTAGTACGAACAATCAGGTTTAGTCGTAATTGTCTGAACGCGACTCTGTTTCGGACTGCCTCTGACTCGACTGACTGACTCGCTCGCTCTGACAGACTCCTGACGGACTTCACTCCAGACTTCAGACGGAACTCCCTGCTTCCTCCTGAGGCGCAGTATTTATTGCGTATGGAATAGTCCATTATGTTATTATGGGTAAGGTCCCATAACAATTAGTCTCTATTCATCAGTAAGTGTTGCAATGTGTGGGAGATCGAGCTCTTCATGATGGTTAGGCTGTAGTAATCCAATAGGTTCAGGCAGCCCAATTGCTAAACAATTAATTCCATTCTCTATCAGAAATGCATCAACAGAGTGCAGTGTCATGGCTCCTGCGCGGTCTGTATTAAAAACTTGGTGCAAGATACATTCAATCATGGATTCCTTGTAAATGGTACACAGATGAAGAGCATTTGCAGCGTTCATATACGTAAACAGGGCAGTAATCATAACACGCAACAGTAAGGGCATCCGACAGGAAACAGCTTCTAGCAATGCATGTGCCAGTAAGTGATGAAATGAGAGAAGACCATATATCAGGCATGACACTTTCAATGTTGGCAAGATTTCTCCATCTACAGTGCGCAAATCCTGGAAGCTCACGGTGTCTAAAACATGCAACATTCGTACGTGTAATTTTTCTGTGACAATATGGCTCACTGAATATATTCTACTGATGATAGTTGTATTCCTTCGCATAGGTGTCCATTTTCTAGTGTGTTTATTAAATATAAAATTCAGCGGAATGTCAGGGTACAAGTGGTTCCTTGCATCATCATCATGCTCATTCGGTTTAAACCATGCAGTGAGGGTAGTATCCCGGTCCCTCGGTGCCTGAGCAGCTTGATGAGCTTTGCCTCTGTGAAAGAAAATTCTGGTCTTCACGATATATAGAAAGTCAGTAGACATTTTGAGATGTGTCATGTAGCTTGGACTCTGACAATCTCCACATAAAAAAACTTAGTTGTAATTAGTAATTTCATCGTGAGCTTGATTCTGCTCACAATCTACCGTTGGGTCGTCCCTTCAACAGAAGCACAGTTATGTCCCTTGTACACGTGCTTGAACATATATTTAATGCTGTTCACTGTTAAACACATTTTCAAAGACCGCTGACACAGGATGAAACACTGAAATGAAATGAAAGAATTGCAGTCCAAAATATTTGAGTAGGTTTTCTCAGTAGGAGAAGACAGCCATTAAAACACGTGAACTTTTAACGTCATGCCATTTAGAGACCGTCATAAAAATATTTTCTGAGACCTGTAGAGGACCGTTGGGGTAAAGATGTAAAGATGTAAAGATGTAAAGAACACACGTGGTTTAAATTTTCCTGCTAGCCGGTCCAGTTACATGAGAATGTTGGACTTTAATTAAACCCAAAGAAAACAAACAAGACCGATAATTATATACAAACAAATATATGTATTAACAACAAGTTACAAGCCCATGGACAGTTACACTGAGTTTGTGTGGTGAATATTAAGTGTGTGTATTGTGGTGAGTGTTCGTACGTACGTGTATTGGTATTGTTCTTAGCGTCTTCCCAGAATTTGGGAAACGCTGTATTGGTGAGAGCTCACATATTAGTATTAAATGAAATGAAGAAAGAAGAGAAAAAATTACTTCACCTCCACGTGAGGTGGGATACGGCCCAAGGCCTGAGGGAGAACGAGAGATCGAGGCAAAAGGTCACCCAGTATTTATAGCGAGGGGAGAGAGGCCCCTAGTGAAGGATTAAGGAACGAAGGAGTAGCTAATTCCGACAGGCCAATTTAATTTTTCGAAATTTCATGAAATTAAGTAAGTACGTTCTAACATATGTAAAATAAATTATGTTTACTACAAATAATGCAAAAGTAAGTCCTAAAAGTTACTAATTTCAAATGCGAATATAATAAAGTCTAAATATAATTAAATTAAACATTAGATTTAAAATTGAATTCAAGGTTATCTTACAAACGTTTTTTTTTTTTGGTTTTAAAACATTTCTAACAAAAAATTACAAAATAAAAGTAAAATAAAAACCAAAAAACTTTTCTATGAAATGGCTGTTAAATTGTTGAAACTTGACTAATGCATGGAATAATAATGCAACACAAAATGTACTTAGAACAAAATGTATTGAAACAAGAAAGTATACACAATATTTACATATAGTCTTTTGTATATTCCTGGTAAGACCGTTCCTGGAGAATGTGTTGACTGAGTCGCAGTCGGGCAGAGTCTCTGGTTGAATCTCTTGATTCCTTCCTCTCTTCCCGGTACCAACCATATTTATATGGTCGGTACTCCACTGTGCAAATTAGGTGGATCCTACCACAACAGAAATTTAAAAATAATAATTGAAAGGACATTGTAAAATGACATGTAAATTTAAAAAATATGAATTTCAAATAGAAATTTTATAAGGACGATCATTTATTTTTCTAGAATTAGGTTCTAATTACTTAAATGAAACTTGAAATAATAATGAAACATCAATTTTCTGAAAAAAAAAAAACACAAAGAACGCAAAAACAATTCCATTCATTTCCGAATACATTCTGAAAGTTGCATTAGAATTCGACAATTACTTGATTTTTGCAAGAATTTCCAATTGAATGTGTTTTTCGCCTAAAATTAGGCAAAAAATAAAGTAAATATGACCCCGGTCACCGACTTAAAAACACGAAAAACAAACAAACAAGATTTTACCAAAATTTCGAACGTGCTAGAAAGAATTAAAAATTTAATAAAATCAAAAATACTTTGGTCTTTTCTGCTTATTAATAACAAATATTATGACGATGAAAATATGTTTTTTTATTAAGTTTGGGGTATTTTTCATCATGCTATGTTGGGTTTTCGGCGAAAAATTGTAGGTACATACGCACAGGAAATATAAGATAATATATATACAGCACACGAAGAAAAAAAAAATGGACTGCTATAGGCCTCCTACAGTGCCGCTAATCTAACTGCTTTGGAGTAGGTAAGGTTGAGGGTGTATCTTTGAAAGTTGCCGGCATTTGTTGACGGCAGGAGTGAGATGCAGTGGGTGAGGTTATTTCTTTATAAGTCATCGCTATTGAGGGGAGGAACAATCAAAATTATAATGAGATAAACATTTCGAATGCGCATGCTGATATACATAGTTTACAATGAAAATAAAAATTGGCGTCTATTAACAGTAGGTATAAACACACGCTGAATTGACATGTGGGTAAAAAATCCGAGAGCCATATATATATATATATATATATATATATATATATATATATATATATATATATATATATATATGTATATATATATATATATGAAAATATATAGAAAATAGGAAAGAACTCGTTAGGTAAATAATCCAAAAGTTCTTTTAGTATTTTTGTCATTATTTTAAAAAATAGTGCTCGATACAAAAAGTAGAGCATAAATATAATTATTTATTTAAAAATATGATTCCAACATGCTATATAAGAGGTCTCATGTTTCAAAACAAGAGATAAAAACTTCAATATAATTATTTGATTTAAAATTAAAATCTTAAATTTTTGGGAATATATATATATATATATATTATATATATATATATATATTTGGGAATATATATATGTGTGTGTGTGTGTGTGTGTGTGTGTGTGTGTAATATTTATTTAAAATTATAATATAAGTATGTTATAACATCACTTCAAGAATAGCCATTTTGTTTCAACACTTCTGGTGTAATGTCTAGTTATGGTATTGCAAGCAAAATAAAGAGTTTAAAAAAAAACTAGTAAAAAATGTAAAAACTCTTTTACATTATTTGCAAGATCATCACTTAACAAGACATTAGACGTGTTGAAACAAAATGGCTATTTTTTAAGTGATGTTATAACATACTTATGTTATAACTCTTAAATATAATTCACTCCACTATGTATTAAGCACTTTTTAAAAAATAGTGTTTATTCCATCTATACCAACCTTGTATTCAAATATATATATATATATATATATATATATATATTATTCTTATATCCCCGCGAAACCTAAATATGCGACAGAATTTATTTATGAAATGGGAACTGACAGTATATTATTTTTCTTAGAAATCATGTTACACAGCCTTAAAAATACCCTAAAACTAAATGTCCATCGTAAATCAACTAATAAAAAGGATCTCGTAAATTTTTGCACTCACCAAAACAACAAAATAAAATCCGGAATAATCCCAATATTTATATGAAGACGAGAAATACAATGAGAATACTGAAATGGCACATAAAATATTTAAAAAAAGAAAAACGCTCCTTCACTGATAAATTCAACGAAACAAAATATATTGTTCTACTCCTTCATCACAATTACAATTGAAAAGAATTTATCTAAACTAAAATTATTATTCTTTCCAAATACTTCTAAATCATTAAAATACTTAATTAATACAAAAACAAAACGTCATTAGCCAAATCTTCGAAAAGAATTTTACCCCCTTCACCTGTAATAATTGCCACAAGGAATACATAGAAGAAACCTCAACGAATTTAAATAAAAGATCAATTGAACACAATAGGATTTTTTACAAAACAACACATTAAATTATTCACAATAATGAGACTGACCGTAATTTTTATTTTAAAAAATGCTTCTTTAAATTGAAAGACAAAAGCAATTTCAGAGAAGGAAAATGTTTAGAAAGTGCATTGATCGATATATCAGCCCCAGTCAATTAACGTCCAGGTTCATTCTTGACAGAACTTCTA
>CAHIKZ030000169.1:2182500-2305000 GCA_903632075.3 Acanthosepion pharaonis
AAATACACGAAGTAATAAACAAATTAAAAAATGTTCTCCCCACAAAAAATAATAGTTACCATAAACTACAACAATCAACCCCAAAATTGAATAAATAGCTTTAATTATCTTCCCAAACGAAAACAAAACTATTAAATAAGCTATATAAACAAATTTTTACTCCGTTAATAAAAACACCGATTAAAAGTAAAATAATAAAAATAAATAAATATATAAGATAAGAAATAAAAAAAATAAAATAAAAAATAAAAATGTATAAAAATAAACGAAATAATTTAACCCATATAAATAAATAAACAAATAAACGACTTCCGATAAAATAACCGCCAAAATAGACTACCCACAATGCACCACTGACACGTATATATAAATAGCCGAAAAAAATAACAGCACTTGTGGCGTGACGATTGCATCTAGCATGTATGTTCACTTTTATATATATATATATTTATATACATATTATGTATATTAAATATATGTAGGTATATATATATATATATATATATATATATATATATATGTGTGTGTGTGTGTGTGTGTGTGTGTGTGCGTGTGTGTGTCTGTGTCTGTTGGGTATATGCGTGTGTTGTGTATGTGCGTGTGTGTGTGTTTTAATAAATATACATTTTTCCTCTCCGATAGCACGACTCGGAGTGTCATGCACAATGCATTCTTGTCGCAATTCATCACCTGATGATTGCATTGTGCATAAAACTTTGAGTCGTGCTAAGCGTGAGGAAAAATGTATATTTACTAATATATACTTTGTAACTCTGCTATATTACATCAAGCACTATTTCATTAATACCAGCACTCAATGAGCGATATATATACACACACACACACACACATATATATATATATATATACGTAATATTTATTATTAAGTTTATTTTAATATGCATAATAACTTTAATAACTTCAGGCACTCCAATTTTATAAATTCCAGATATTTCAAGTAATAGCTTTTAAAAGTGGCTAAAAATGTACTTAGATATTTTATCAAGGGGGGGAAATGGAGAAGTATAAATTTGACAAATATTGGTCCAGGCCTTATTGATTTTGACACAGAATTATACGAGTATATCCGTATTACTGAGAGACCGATGTATTATACGAATACATCTTCTCACACACGTGCACACATACACACAAACGCACGCACACACACACACACACACACACACACACATATATATATATATATATATATAATGAATTCCAAAGAGCATATTGAAATTACACTTGCGATTATATATTTGTGTTTTTATATAACTGTTGAAGAATAAAACTGATATGCAGATGTTATTTACGAATTTCCTTCATGAAGACTCATCATTATTTACATTATTTGAATACAGGAAATTATCCTCATCTTTGTTGTCATTGTTACAACGTTTCTGCCGTTAAGCCGTCCGGCCTTCTTTAACGTGCTTTTGTCGTTCCGGATATCATTCAGGGAATTTCAAACTGAATTCTTTACTTAATCTACGAGAGTTGTTTGTTTTTATTCTGTGGTTCGTGTCTAAGTATACATGATCTTTGTTTATTTGATAGGGTTCTTTTTATTCTTTGCTCTATTTCCACTGCATCTGCATTACCCGACTCTGGGATGATCTCACAATCTTGCATTTGGAACTTTTCTTATTACAATTGCACTGCCTGCTGCTTGACTGCACTGACATATAATTTTCTTTTCTACTGCGGCTGCTAACGCCATAGAGACCTTGCTGCCATTTCTCATACCAACAGAAGATGATCAGCATCGAAATTGTCCTTCAGAATAACAACTACCCCGAAAACAGTTTCTGCAGACTGAAACAGAAGGGAGGATAAAAGTGTCTGGTACTGTTTCCTTTACGTCGAGGGCTTATCGGAAAATATTAAGAAGATCTGCTATCTGTACAATATCAGCCACTACGGAGAAATCTCTCCCAAGTCAAGTATAAAACTGAGTAGAATATGTCCAAGTATTATGTGCACTTCATCCCTTCTTGTGAAATAATAAAAAAAAACTCATCTAAATGTAAGTTTTGAGGAACATCAAGTTAACCGGATACAATAAAATCAGGAATAGCTGATCATATACAGAGGAAACGTTTAGTCAATCCCTGTGTAATAAAATGCAAATATTAGACAGAGAGTAACACATAGCTAAATGATATTTAAAAGAATCGATGTACATGCAAGATAATGAAAGCCTCCTGCTTAGCATAATGATAAATAAATACAATAAGCCAATCTAAAGGAAATGAAAGACAGAGAATGCGAAATATCAGCGCATAAGGTAGATTAGGTTAAATGTTGCAGGTTCTACTTTCAGTATTATCCTACTGCTTTGACACGTTGGTTAGAGAATAACGTGTCAGGCTAATTATGGGTTCCTTCGGTGCGGGGAAAATTGCAGAAACTGAACACTATATGAGAAATGGTTTTCTAGAAGAACGTACCCAGGAAAATCGCTGATGGATACCCCGATCGGCAAGCACTGGACGAAAGCCGGATAAAAAAAGACCGAAACTCTGTAACAATAGCAATAAAGAGGAGACATATTCGCCAAATATATATATATATATATATATATATATATATATATATATATATATATATATATATATATATATACGTACACAACGCAATCTTCAAGTGCTGAACATAGACTGAGCGTTAGGTAATTTGAATAAAAGATCAGGTTATCGCAATGTTCGTGCAGTTATATATTGTGCTGGGATTACTGGGGTTTTTTTTTATATTTTAAAAATTATACATTATTTACATTATTCGGACTATTGTCCTCATCTTTGTCGCCATATTTATCACAACGTTTCGGTCGTTGTGCGCTCTGGCCTTCTTCAGGTGGTTGGAATTTCGAACTGAACCCTTTATTTCGCTCACTGCGGTAGACTGTTCTAGTTCCACGTGCCATGTTTGATGGATGCCAGTTATCAGTTATCTCCTGCTAATTTCCCTTTGAAAGTTCTCCACTGCCTTAACCGGGTATTGAACTCACACTCTTTGTGTCCTGTCACTGAATCTAACCAAGGCTTTTATCCACTGTGCCATGTGTCCTTGAGGACAAAGAAATATGGCGACAAAAAGATGAGGACAATAGTCCGAATAATGTAAATAATGTACATAATATCTCATCTCAGAAATATATACAGACTTTAAAAATTATATTTGGCTTTTGAATAAACGTAATTTGTATATATATATATATATATATATATATATATATATATATATATATATATGTGTGTGTGTGTGTGTGTGTGTGTGTGTGTGTGTGTGTGTGTGTGTGTGTGTAAAAATATTGTAGAATTTTTGAATATTAATTTTTTTTTTTATATAATGTCTAATGGGTGAGTCAGTCATAAACCATGCGTGATACACGCTTAGGCGATCATATATCTTTCGATACATGACTGACGATGCAGATTTTTCTCCATCAGTAGGTTTCCATCAAAGGCTATAGAACCCGGTCTGTCCTGCTACTTACCCATATACGCGGGTGGGGGAGAAGAAGCGCATTCATACCTTTCCCAAGGCTATTGGCACATAAGTAAATGTAATGAATTTGACTTGATTAAAAAAACGTAATTTGCATTAAAAATTAATGTGGATCAACGTATTTAAACATATATTTATTTTTATGCCTAAATGTGACCATCAGTTTATTTATGTTGTTTCATAAAAGAGTTAAGTTTTTTCAACAAAATTAAATCTTTTACATTTCTTGTTATAAGATTTGGCTCTTGCTATAATAGCCCAGGTGATAAAAGGTGTATTACCATTATTCTTTCATTGCCAGAAATATTTGCAGAGAGCAGTGCTGTTTTTGTATTTTATATTGCTTAAAGTCATTCGATGATGAAATTTCCAAGGTTTTTTAGTGGAACCAATATAAAAATTGATATCATTACTGGAATGTAGGCTAGCTCGGTATACAATATTATCAGTCATATATGATAGAAATATAGTTTTAAGGTATGCTATATTGTGGGTTAAAGTGCTCACTAACATGGATGAAGCCTATGTAAATAGAAAAGTGGACAGTGAGGTCAACACACAGCGAGGGCAGTCTGTATCATGCTTAAACACAATCTTCAATGTGTTGTACATTTACCACGACTATTTATATATGCTGGTCAGTGGTGCATTGTTGGCTAGTTGGTAACCTTTGCTACTCACAAGCATGTTTAAAAAGAACCAACAATGTCTGCTTAATTTTTATTATATTTTTACAATTTTCAGATAAGGTGTTAAGTACTGTCCAAAGTTGCATTTTTGGGCTTTCGATTTTCGCCGTCCATATGACGTCACGTTAGACCATTTCAAAATTCCATTTTCCCAAAGAATACCAGATTGTAGACAAAAGAATTCTAACTACCGCAGAGACACCACAATGGTTCTTGATAATCAGTGAAAATGAACAAGAAAACTATGCGAACTGTTTCATATGCTTGATTTATTTGGGAAGCAATTCCCTTTTCTTTAGGATGTGTCTTCTCACCAGACATATTCTGCGTTTACAGTCATACGAGTCTTCATTATTGTATGCCACAATATTAAAATTACATATGCAGATGATACGGCGTTGATAGCAGACATAGAAATAGAAATGCAAAAAACCCCGCAGAATGTTGTAAATGAATGTTAGATAAAAAGCGGTAAACATTTAAGAACTCAGAATGTATGTTTGTTGACAAAATGAACGGCCCTTAGAATTAGAGACAAGTAAATTCAGAGAAAACTCCAAAAATATGAACATCTAGGATAAGATTTGTCGTCGGACGGAAAATTAGACATCCAAATGAGAAGGCGAATTTGAATAGCGAAAAATGTTTTCCAAAATCTAAACAAATATCAACTTCTTCCCTGCGTAGACGTGTATAGACATTTTTTTTTTAAACCGAAGAGTACGAATAATCACGTCCAAAGCATAAAGTTCAAAAATTATCTAGAGACGAGTTTATACCTTGATCTTCATTTTTTTTTTTGTCTTTCTAAGCTTGTCAACACATACGTCTGGTAGATGTGTTAAACACCGCTAGGTTACTTCAAGGTGTCTCAGTTCCTTAGCTACTGTATTAAAATCACGCCTGAAAAGGAAACGTTTTCCCTAATATAATTGGCCGGGAGGGGATTAAAAGACGTTCGGATATCGGTGTCGAAATTAACTTCATCTGTTAAAATTCTTCCTAGATATTTGAAATCAGGTATTTGCTTTACTTTCGCATCTCCTATTTGTAATTTGCATGTTGGGCTCTTTTTTTTTTATGACAACCATAAATTACGTCTTCTTACAAATGAGGTTTAATCCTTTCCGTTCTTTTTTTTTTTATTACCTTCTTTCATCTTTATATGCCTTAGGAATGTCAACTTTCTCTTCCTGGTGTTAAGTATATATTCAATGTTCTTTTTGCTTCCATTTCCCGTAAAATTGCCCAATTGCTCGCTTCACCATATTCTCAGTATTCTTTCTGTAGAATTCTTAAGATCTTTCCGTAGAATTATCAGTATCCTTTTGTAGAATCACATTTCTGTTACCTCAGTTCTCATTTACATCAGTGAGGTATTGTCCAGCAGTCAATGGCATATAAGAGGACTGACACTACATAGCAGTCCCGTACTCTTTTCTCTGTTTCTTAATAGATTGCTTAGCTTTTCGAAGACATCCTTCGCTATCATTACCCCAATCCTGGACGTAGACACGAACGAATAAACACGTTCAAAAAATAATTCTTTGATATATGATGTTCTTATATGTCGATCTTGATTCTTGTTCACTCTTATGATCTCTTTATTTGTTCTTGATTTTTGTTTCTCTTATGATGTTCTTATATGTCGATCTTGATTCTTGTTCTACCTTTATGATGTTCTTATATGTCGATCTTAATTTGTTCTACTCCTTTATGATGTTCTCGATCCTGATTCTTGTTTACTCTTATGATGTTCTTATATGTCGATCTTGATTCTTGTTCTACTCTTTATGATGTTCTTATATGTCGATCTTAATTTTGTTCTACTCTTATGATGTTCTTTTATATGTCGATCTTGATTCTTGTTCTACTCTTTAAGGATGCTCTTTTTATGTTGTTCTTGATTCTTGTTCTACACTTATGATGTTCTTATATGTCGATTGATTCTTGTTCTACTCTTATGATGTTTTTTATCGATGATTTGTTTATATGTCTTATATGTCGATCTTGATTCTTGTTCTACTCTTATGATGTTCTTATATGTCGATCTTGATTCTTGTTCTACTCTTATGATGTTCTTTATATGTCGATCTTGATCTTTGACCTCTTAAGATGTTTTACTCTTAGATTCTTGTTCTACTCTTATGATGTTCTTATATGTCGATCTTGATTCTTGTTCTACTCTTATGATGTTCTTATATGTCGATCTTGATTCTTGTTCTACTCTTATGATGTTCTTATATGTCGATCTTGATTCTTGTTCTACTCTTATGATGTTCTTATATGTTGTTCTTGATTCTTGTTCTCTCCTATGATGTTCTTATATGTCGATCTTGATTCTTGTTCTACTCTTATGATGTTCTTTTATGTCGATCTTGATTCTTGTTCTCTCTTATGATGTTCTTATATGTCGATCTTGATTCTTGTTCTACTCTTTATGATGTTCTTATATGTCGATCTTGATTCTTGTTCTATATGTCCTCTTATGATGTTTCTTATATGTCGATCTTGATTCTTGTTCTACTCTTATGATGTTCTTATATGTTGTTCTTGATTCTTGTTCTACTCTTATGATGTTCTTATATGTCGATCTTGATTCTTGTTCTACTCTTATGATGTTCTTATATGTTGTTCTTAATTCTTGTTCTACTCTTGTGATGTTCTTTATATGTCTTATCTTGATTCTTGTTGTTCTACTCTTTATGATGTTCTTATATGTCGATTCTTGTTCTACTCTTATGATGTTCTTATATGTCGATCTTGATTCTTGTTCTACTCTTATGATGTTCTTATATGTCGATCTTGATTCTTGTTCTACTCTTATGATGTTCTTTTATATGTTCTTGATTCTTGTTCTACTCTTATGATGTTATGATCTTGATTCTTGTTCTACTCTTTGATGTTCTTATATGTCGATCTTGATTCTTGTTCTCTCTTATGATGTTCTTATATGTCGATCTTGATTCTTGTTCTACTCTTATGATGTTCTTATATGTCGATCTTGATTCTTGTTCTACTCTTTATGATGTTCTTATATGTCGATCTTGATTCTTGTTCTACTCTCTTGATGTTCTTATATGTCGATCTTGATTCTTGTTCTACTCTTATGATGTTCTTATATGTCGATCTTGATTCTTGTTCTACTCTTATGATGTTCTTATATGTCGATCTTTGATTCTTGTTCTACTCTTATGATGTTCTTATATGTCGATCTTGATTCTTGTTCTACTTTATGATGTTCTTATATGTCTTGATCTTGATTCTTGTTCTACTCTTATGATGTTCTTATGTCGATCTTGATTCTTGTTCTACTCTTATGATGTTCTTATATGTCGATCTTGATTCTTGTTCTACTCTTATGATGTTCTTATATGTCGATCTTGATTCTTGTTCTACTCTTATGATGTTCTTATATGTCGATCTTGATTCTTGTTCTACTCTTATGATGTTCTTATATGTCGATCTTGATTCTTGTTCTTATATGTCGATCTTGATTGATGTTCTTATATGTCGATGTTGTTCTTGATTCTTGTTCTACTCTTATGATGTTCTTATATGTCGATCTTGATTCTTGTTCTACTCGATGAAGTTCTTGATATTCTTATATGTCTATTATGAAGTTCTTGATTCGAACTTGATTCTTGTTCTACTCTTATGATGTTCTTATATGTCGATCTTGATTCTTGTTCTACTCTTATGATGTTCTTATATGTCGATCTTGATTCTTGTTCTACTCTTTATGATGTTCTTATATGTCGATCTTGATTCTTGTTCTACCTTTATGATGTTCTTATATGTCGATCTTGATTCTTGTTCTACTCTTATGATGTTCTTATATGTCGATCTTGATTCTTGTTCTACTCTTATGATGTTCTTATATGTCGATCTTGATTCTTGTTCTACTCTTATGTTCTTATATGTCGATCTTAATATGTCTTATGATGTTCTTATATGTGATTCTTGATTCTTGTTCTACTCTTATGATGTTCTTATATGTCGATCTTGATTCTTGTTCTACTCTTATGATGTTCTTATATCGATCTTGATTCTTGATCTTGATTCTTGTTCTTTACTCTTTATGATGTTCTTATATGTCGATCTTGATTCTTGTTCTACTCTTATGATGTTCTTATATGTCGATCTTGATTCTTGTTCTACTCTTATGATGTTCTTATATGTCGATCTTGATTCTTGTTCTACTCTTTATGATGTTCTTATATGTCGATCTTGATTCTTGTTCTACTCTTATGATGTTCTTATATGTCGATCTTGATTCTTGTTCTACTTTTTATGATGTTCTTATATGTCGATCTTGATTCTTGTTCTACTCTACTCTTATGATGCTCTTTTATGTTGTTCTTGTTTCTATATGTCGTTCTTTATATGTCGATCTTGATTCTTGTTCTACTCTTATGATGTTCTTATATGTCGATCTTGATTCTTGTTCTACTATTATGATGTTCTTATATGTCGATCTTGATTCTTGTTCTACTCTTATGATGTTCTTATATGTTGATCTTGATTCTTGTTCTACTTTTATGATGTTCTTATATGTCGATCTTGATTCTTGTTCTACTCTTATGATGTTCTTATATGTCGATCTTGATTCTTGTTCTACTCTTATGATGTTCTTATATGTCGATCTTGATTCTTGTTCTACTCTTATGATGTTCTTATATATCGATCTTGATTCTTGATTATGATGTTCTTATATGTCGATCTTGACTCTTGTACTCTTATGATGTTCTTATATGATCTTTATTGATCTTGATTCTTGTTTCTCTTATGATGTTCTTATATGTCGATCTAATTTTATGATGTTCTTATATGTCGATCTTGATTCTTGTTCTACTCTTATGATGTTCTTATATGTCGATCTTGATTCTTGTTCTACTCTTATTCTTGATGTTCTTATATGTCGATCTTGATTCTTGTTCTACTCTTATGATGTTCTTATATGTGTCTTGATTCTTGTTCTCTTTATGATGTTTTTATATTCTTGTTCTACTCTTATGATGTTCTTATATGTCGATCTTGATTCTTGTTCTATGTCTCTTATGATGTTCTTATATGTCGATCTTGATTCTTGTTCTACTCTTTATGATGTTCTTATATGTCGATCTTGATTCTTGTTCTACTCTTATGATGTTCTTATATGTCGATCTTGATTCTTGTTCTACTCTTTATGATGTTCTTATATGTCGATCTTGATTCTTGTTCTACTCTTTATGATGTTCTTATATGTCGATCTTGATTCTTGTTCTACTCCTATGAAGTTCTTATATGTCGATCTTGATTCTTGTTCTACTCTTATGATGTTCTTATATGTCGATCTTAATTCTTGTTCTATTCTTATGATGTTCTTATATGTCGATCTTGATTCTTGTTCTACTCTTATGATGTTCTTATATGTCGATCTTGATTCTTGTTCTACTCTTATGATGTTCTTATATGTCGATCTTGATTCTTGTTCTACTCTTATGATGTTCTTATATGTCGATCTTGATTCTTGTTCTACTCTTATGATGTTCTTATATGTCGATCTTGATTCTTGTTCTACTCTTATGATGTTCTTATATGTCGATCTTGATTCTTGTTCTACTCTTATATGATGTTCTTATATGTCGATCTTGATTCTTGTTCTACTCTTTATGATGTTCTTATATGTCGATCTTGATTCTTGTTCTATTCTTATGATGTTCTTATATGTGTCGATCTTGATTCTTGTTCTACTCTTATGATGTTCTTATATGTCGATCTTGATTCTTGTTCTACTCTTATGATGTTCTTATATGTCGATCTTGATTCTTGTTCTACTCTTATGATGTTCTTATATGTCGATCTTGATTCTTGTTCTACTCCTATGAAGTTCTTATATGTCGATCTTGATTCTTGTTCTACTCTTATGATGTTCTTATATGTCGATCTTGATTCTTGTTCTACTTTATGATGTTCTTATATGTATCTTGATGATGTTCTTATATGTCGATCTTGATTCTTGTTCTACTCTTATGATGTTCTTTATATGTCGATCTTGATTCTTGTTCTACTCCTATGAAGTTCTTATATGTCGATCTTGATTCTTGTTCTACTCTTATGATGTTCTTATATGTCGATCTTGATTCTTGTTCTACTCTTATGATGTTCTTATTGTCGATCTTAATTCTTGTTCGACTCTTATGATGTTCTTATATGTCGATCTTGATTCTTGTTCTACTCTTATGATGTTCTTATATGTTGATCTTGATTCTTGTTCTACTCTTATGATGTTCTTTTATATGTCGATCTTGATTCTTGTTCTACTCTTATGATGTTCTTATATGTCGATCTTGATTCTTGTTCTGTTATGATGTTCTTTATGATGTTCTTATCTTGTTCTACTCTTATGATGTTCTTATATGTTCTTGATTCTTGTTCTACTCTTATGATGTTCTTATATGTCGATCTTGATTCTTGTTCTACTCTTATGATGTTCTTATATGTCGATCTTGATTCTTGTTCTACTCTTATGATGTTCTTTTATATGATCTTGATTCTTGTTTCTTATGATGTTCTATATGTCGATCTTGATTCTTGTTCTTCTTATGATGTTCTTATATGTCGATCTTATGTCGATGCTCTATATTCTTGTTCTTCTATTTATGATGTTCTTTTATGTCTTGATTCTTGTTCTACTCTTTGATGTTCTTATATGTGATCTTCTTTGTTCTACTCTTATGATGTTCTTGATTCTTGATTCTACTCTTATGATGTTCTTATATGTCGATCTTGATTCTTGTTCTACTTTTTATGATGTTCTTATATGTCGATCTTGATTCTTGTTCTACTCTTATGATGTTCTTATATGTCGATCTTGATTCTTGTTCTACTCTTATGATGTTCTTATATGTTGTTTCTTGATTCTGTGTTCTTGACTCTTATGATGTTCTTATATGTCGATCTTGATTCTTGTTCTACTCTTATGATGTTCTTATATGTCGATCTTGATTCTTGTTCTACTCTTTATGATGTTCTTATATGTCGATCTTGATTCTTGTTCTACTCTTATGATGTTCTTATATGTCGATCTTGATTCTTGTTCTACTCTTTATGATGTTCTTATATGTTCGATCTTGATTCTTGTTCTACTCTTATGATGTTCTTATATGTCGATCTTTGATTCTTGTTCTACTCTTTTATGATGTTCTTATATGTCGATCTTGATTCTTGTTCTACTTATGATGTTCTTTATGTCGATCTTGATTCTTGATTCTTGTTCTTGTCGATCTTGATTCTTGTTCTACTCTTATATGTCTTTATGTCGATCTTGATTCTTGTTCTACTCTTATGATGTTCTTATATGTCGATCTTGATTCTTGTTCTACTCTTATGATGTTCTTATATGTCGATCTTGATTCTTGTTCTACTCTTATGATGTTCTTCTTATATGTTCTTCGATCTTGATTCTTGTTCTACTCTTATGATGTTCTTATATGTCGATCTTGATTCTTGTTCTACTCTTATGATGTTCTTATATGTCGATCTTGATTCTTGTTCTACTCTTATGATGTTCTTATATGTCGATCTTGATTCTTGTTCTACTCTTATGATGTTCTTATATGTCGATCTTGATTCTTGTTCTACTCCGATGAAGTTCTTATATGTCGACTTGATTCTTGTTCTACTCTTATGAAGTTCTTATATGTCGAACTTGATTCTTGTTCTACTCTTATGATGTTCTTATATGTCGATCTTGATTCTTGTTCTACTCTTATGATGTTCTTATATGTCGATCTTGATTCTTGTTCTACTCTTATGATGTTCTTATATGTCGATCTTGATTCTTGTTCTACTCTTATGATGTTCTTATATGTCGATCTTGATTCTTGTTCTACTCTTATGATGTTCTTATATGTCGATCTTGATTCTTGTTCTACTCCTATGATGTTCTTATATGTCGATCTTGATTCTTGTTCTACTCTTATGATGTTCTTATATGTCGATCTTGATTCTTGTTCTACTCTTATGATGCTCTTTTATGTTGTTCTTGATTCTTGTTCTACTCTTATGATGTTCTTATATGTCGATCTTGATTCTTGTTCTACTCTTATGATGTTCTTATATGTCGATCTTGATTCTTGTTCTACTCTTATGATGTTCTTATATGTCGAACTTGATTCTTGTTTACTCTTATGATGTTCTTGTGATCTTGATTCTTTCTTTATGATGTTCTTATTGATTCTTTCTTATTCTTTTATGTCGATCTTGATTCTTGTTCTACTCCTTATGATGTTCTTATATGTCGATCTTGATTCTTGTTCTACTCTTATGATGTTCTTATATGTCGATCTTGATTCTTGTTCTACTCTTATGATGTTCTTATATGTCGATCTTGATTCTTGTTCTACTCTTATGATGTTCTTATATGTCGATCTTGATTCTTGTTCTACTTTATGATGTTCTTATATGTCGATCTTGATTCTTGTTCTACTCTTTATGATGTTCTCTTATATGTTGATCTTGATTCTTGTTCTACTCTTATGATGTTCTTATATGTCGATCTTGATTCTTGTTCTACTCTTATGATGTTCTTATATGTCGATCTTGATTCTTGTTCTATTCTTTATGATGTTCTTTTATGTTGTTCTTGATTCTTGTTCTTCTTATGATGTTCTTATATGTCTTGATTCTTGTTCTACTCTTATGATGTTCTTATATGTCGATCTTGATTCTTGTTCTACTCTTATGATGTTCTTATATGTCGATCTTGATTCTTGTTCTACTCTTATGATGTTCTTATATGTCGATCTTGATTCTTGTTCTACTCTTATGATGTTCTTATATGTCGATCTTGATTCTTGTTCTCTCTTATGATGTTCTTATATGTCGATCTTGATTCTTGTTCTACTCTTATGATGTTCTTATATGTCGATTCGATTCTTGTTCTTGATGATTCTTGTTCTATTCTTCTACTCTTATGATGTTCTTATATGTCGATCTTGATTCTTGTTCTACTCTTATGATGTTCTTATATGTCGATCTTGATTCTTGTTCTACTCTTATGATGTTCTTATATGTCGATCTTGATTCTTGTTCTACTCTTTTATGATGTTCTTATATGTCGATCTTGATTCTTGTTCTACTCTTATGATGTTCTTATATGTCGATCTTGATTCTTGTTCTACTCTTATGATGTTCTTATATGTCGATCTTGATTCTTGTTCTTCTTATACTCTTATGTCGATCTTGATTCTTGTTCTTTTTATGTCGATCTTGATTCTTGTTCTACTCTTTATGATGTTCTTATATGTCGATCTTGATTCTTTCTTGATTCTTGTTCTACTCTTATGATGTTCTTATATGTTCTTGTTCTTGTTCTCTTTGATGTTCTTATATGTCGATCTTGATTCTTGTTCTTACTCTTATGATGTTCTTTTATATGTCGATCTTGATTCTTGTTCTACTCTTATGATGTTCTTATATGTCGATCTTGATTCTTGTTCTACTCTTATGATGTTCTTATATGTCGATCTTGATTCTTGTTCTACTCTTATGATGTTCTTATATGTCGATCTTGATTCTTGTTCTACTTTTTATGATGTTCTTATATGTCGATCTTGATTCTTGTTCTATTCTCTTGATGTTCTTTATATGTCGATCTTGATTCTTGTTCTACTCTTATGATGTTCTTATATGTCGATCTTGATTCTTGTTCTACTCTTATGATGTTCTTATATGTCGATCTTGATTCTTGTTCTACTCTTATGATGTTCTTATATGTCGATCTTGATTCTTGTTCTTCTTATGATTCTTATTATGATTCTTTCTTTATGTTGTTCTTGTCGATTCTTGTTCTACTCTTATGATGTTTCTTATATGTCGATCTTGATTCTTATTGTTCTACTCTTATGATGTTCTTATATGTCGATCTTGATTCTTGTTCTACTCTTATGATGTTCTTATATGTCGATCTTGATTCTTGTTCTACTCTTTATGATGTTCTTATATGTCGATCTTGATTCTTGTTCTACTCTTATGATGTTTTTTATATGTCGATCTTGATTCTTGTTCTACTCTTTATGATGTTCTTATATGTCGATCTTGATTCTTGTTCTACTCTTATGATGTTCTTTATGTCGATCTTGATTCTTGTTCTACTCTTATGATGTTCTTATATATGTTGATCTTGATTCTTGTTCTACTCTTATGATGTTCTTATATGTCGATCTTTGATTCTTGTTCTACTCTTATGATGTTCTTATATGTCGATCTTGATTCTTGTTCTACTCTTATGTTCTTATATGTCGTTCTTGATTCTTGTTCTCCTTTATGATGTTCTTATATGTCGATATTCTTGTCGATCTTTGATTCTTGTTGATCTTTGATTGATGTTCTACTTATGATGTATGTCGATCTTGATTCTTGTTCTACTCTTATGATGTTCTTATATGTCGATCTTGATTCTTGTTCTACTTGATTCTTTTTTGATGATGTTCTTATATGTCGATCTTGATTCTTGTTCTACTCTTATGATGTTCTTATATGTCGATCTTGATTCTTGTTCTACTCTTTTTATGATGTTCTTATATGTCGATCTTGATTCTTGTTCTACTCTTATGATGTTCTTATATGTCGATCTTGATTCTTGTTCTACTCTTTGATGTTCTTATATGTCGATCTTGATTCTTGTTCTACTCTTATGATGTTCTTTTATATGTTGATCTTTGATTCTTGTTCTACTCTTATGATGTTCTTATATGTCGATCTTGATTCTTGTTCTACTCTTATGATGTTCTTATATGTCGATCTTGATTCTTGTTCTACTCTTTTTGATGTTCTTATATGTCGATCTTGATTCTTGTTCTACTACTCTTATGATGTTCTTATATTCGATCTTGATTCTTGATCTTTGTTCTTATATGTCGATCTTGATTATGATACTCTTTATATGTTCTTCTTGATTCTTGATTCTTGTTCTACTCTTATGATGTTCTTATATGTCGATCTTGATTCTTGTTCTTCTTATGATGTTCTTTTTATGTTGTTCTTGATTCTTGTTCTACTCTTATGATGTTCTTATATGTCGATCTTGATTCTTGTTCTACTCTTTTGATGATGTTCTTATATGTCGATCTTGATTCTTGTTCTACTCTTATGATGTTCTTATATGTCGATCTTGATTCTTTGATTCTTGATCTTTCTACTCTTATGATGTTCTTATATGTCGATCTTAATTTGTTCTACTCTTATGATGTTCTTATATGTCGATCTTGATTCTTGTTCTACTCTTATGATGTTCTTATATGTCGATCTTGATTCTTGTTCTACTCTTATGATGTTCTTATATGTGTTCTTGATTTTGTTTACTCTTATGATGTTCTTATATGTCGATCTTGATTCTTGTTCTACTCTTATGATGTTCTTATATGTCGTTCTTGATTCTTGTTCTACTCTTATGATGTTCTTATATGTCGATCTTGATTCTTGTTCTACTCTTATGATGTTCTTTATATGTCGATCTTGATTCTTGTTCTACTCTTATGATGTTCTTATATGTCGATCTTGATTCTTGTTCTCTTATGATGTTCTTATATGTCGATCTTGATTTTGTTCTACTCTTATGATGTTCTTATATGTCGATCTTGATTCTTGTTCTACTCTTATGATGTTCTTATATGTTGATCTTGATTCTTGTTCTACTCCTTATGAAGTTCTTATATGTCGATCTTGATTCTTGTTCTACTCTTTATGATGTTCTTATATGATCTTGATCTTTGATTCTTGTTCTATGTCTCTTGATTCTTGTTCTCTATGATGTTCTTATATGTCGATCTTGATTCTTGTTCTACTCTTATGATGTTCTTATATGTCGATCTTGATTCTTGTTCTACTCTTTATGATGTTCTTATATGTCGATCTTGATTCTTGTTCTACTCTTATGATGTTCTTATATGTCGATCTTTGATTCTTGTTCTACCTTTTATGATGTTCTTATATGTCGATCTTTGATTCTTATATTCTATCTCTTGTGATGCTCTTTTAGTTATTTATATTCGATTGATTCTTGTTCTACTCTTATGATGTTCTTATATGTCGATCTTGATTCTTGTTCTACTCTTATGATGTTCTTATATGTCGATCTTGATTCTTGTTCTACTCTTATGATGTTCTTATATGTCGATCTTGATTCTTGTTCTACTCTTATGATGTTCTTATATGTCGATCTTGATTCTTGTTCTACTCTTATGATGTTCTTTTATATGTCGATCTTGATTCTTGTTCTACTCTTATGATGTTCTTATATGTCGATCTTGATTCTTGTTCTACTCTTATGATGTTCTTATATGTTGTTCTTTATTCTTGTCTTATGATGTTCTTATATGTCGATCTTGATTCTTGTTCTACTCTTATGATGTTCTTTATATGTCGATCTTGATTCTTCTTCTTTATGATTATGTCTTATATGTTTGATTCTTGTTCTACTCTTATGATGTTCTTATATGTCGATCTTGATTCTTGTTCTACTCTTATGATGTTCTTATATGTCGATCTTGATTCTTGTTCTTCTCTCTTATGATGTTCTTTTTATGTCGATCTTGATTCTTGTTCTACTCTTTGATGTTGTTGTTGTCGATCTTGATTCTTGTTCTACTTTATGATGTTCTTATATGTCGATCTTGATTCTTGTTCTACTCTTATGATGTTCTTATATGTCGATCTTGATTCTTGTTCTACTCTTATGATGTTCTTATATGTCGATCTTGATTCTTGTTCTACTCTTATGATGTTCTTATATGTCGATCTTGATTCTTGTTCTACTCTTATGATGTTTTATATGTCGATCTTGATTCTTGTTCTACTCTTATGATGTTCTTATATGTCGTTCTTGATTCTTGTTTCTACTCTTTATGATGTTCTTATATGTCGATCTTGATTCTTGTTCTACTCTTATGATGTTCTTATATGTCGATCTTGATTCTTGTTCTACTCTTATGATGTTCTTATATGTCGATCTTGATTCTTGTTCTACTCTTATGATGTTCTTATATGTCGATCTTGATTCTTGTTCTACTCTTATGATATTTCTTATATGTCGATCTTGATTCTTGTTCTACTTTTATGATGTTCTTTATATGTCGATCTTGATTCTCTTGATTCTGTTCTTCTCTCTTATGATGTTCTTATATCGATCTTTTGTTCTTATATGTCGATCTTATATGTCGATCTTGGATTCTTTCTACTCTTATGATGTTCTTATATGTCGATCTTGATTCTTGTTCTACTCTTATGATGTTCTTATGTCGATCTTGATTCTTGTTCTACTCTTATGATGTTCTTATATGTCGTTCTTGATTCTTGTTCTACTCTTATGATGTTCTTATATGTCGATCTTGATTCTTGTTCTACTCTTATGATGTTCTTATATGTCGATCTTGATTCTTGTTCTACTCTTATGATGCTCTTTTATGTTGTTCTTGATTCTTGTTCTACTCTTATGATGTTCTTATATGTCGATCTTGATTCTTGTTCTACTCTTATGATGTTCTTATATGTCGATCTTGATTCTTGTTCTACTCTTATGATGTTCTTATATGTCGATCTTGATTCTTGTTCTACTCTTATGATGTTCTTATATGTCGATCTTGATTCTTGTTCTAGTTCTTATGATGTTCTTTATATGTCGTTCTTGATTCTTGTTCTACTCTTATGATGTTCTTATATGTCGATCTTGATTCTTGTTCGACTCTTATGATGTTCTTTTATATTCGTTCTTGATTCTTGTTCTACTTTATGATGTTCTTATATGTCGATCTTGATTCTTGTTCTACTTTTGATGATGTTCTTATATGTCGATCTTGATTCTTGTTCTACTCTTTTTATGATGTTTATGATGTTTTATATGTCGATCTTGATTCTTGTTTCTGATGTTCTTATATGTCGATCTTGATTCTTGTTTCTCTTATGATGTTCTTATCTTATGTTCTACTCTTATGATCTTTTTGTTGATTCTTGTTCTACTCTTTTATGATGTTCTTATATGTCGATCTTGATTCTTGTTCTACTCTTTATGATGTTCTTTTATGTTGTTCTTGATTCTTGTTCTACTCTTATGATGTTCTTATATGTCGATCTTGATTCTTGTTCTACTCTTTATGATGTTCTTATATGTCGATCTTGATTCTTGTTCTACTCTTATGATGTTCTTATATGTCGATCTTGATTCTTGTTCTACTCTTTATGATGTTCTTTATATGTCGATCTTGATTCTTGTTCTACTCTTTATGATGTTCTTATATGTCGATCTTTGATTCTTGTTCTACTCTTATGATGTTCTTATATGTCGATCTTGATTCTTGTTCTACTCTTATGATGTTCTTATATGTCGATCTTGATTCTTTTGTTCTACTCTTATGAAGTTCTTTATATGTCGATCTTGATTCTTGTTCTACTTTATGAAGTTCTTATATGTCTTCTTGATGTTCTTATATGTCGATCTTGATTCTTGTTCTACTCTCTTATGATGTTCTTTTATGTCGATCTTCTTGATTCTTGTTCTACTCTTATGATTTCTTGATATGTTCTTGATTATGTCGATCTTGAGTTCTTATTGTTCTTGATTCTTGTTCTCTTTATGAAGTTCTTATATGTCGATCTTGATTCTTGTTCTACTCTTATGATGTTCTTATATGTCGATCTTGATTCTTGTTCTACTCTTATGATGCTCTTTTATGTTGTTCTTGATTCTTGTTCTACTCTTATGATGTTCTTATATGTCGATCTTGATTCTTGTTCTACTCTTATGAAGTTCTTATATGTCGATCTTGATTCTTGTTCTACTCTTATGAAGTTCTTATATGTCGATCTTGATTCTTGTTCTACTCTTATGATGTTCTTATATGTCGATCTTGATTCTTGTTCTATTCTTATGATGTTCTTATATGTCGATCTTGATTCTTTTTACTCTTATGATGTTCTTATATGTCGATCTTGATTCTTGTTCTACTCTTATGATGTTCTTATATGTCGATCTTGATTCTTGTTCTACTCTTATGATGTTCTTATATGTCGATCTTGATTCTTGTTCTACTCTTATGATGTTCTTATATGTCGATCTTGATTCTTGTTCTACTCTTATGATGCTCTTTTATGTTGTTCTTGATTCTTGTTCTACTCTTATGATGTTCTTATATGTCGATCTTGATTCTTGTTCTACTCTTATGATGTTCTTATATGTCGATCTTGATTCTTGTTGATGTTCTTGATTTGATTTGTTCTACTCTTATGATGTTCTTATATGTCGATCTTGATTCTTGTTCTACTTTTTTATGATGTTCTCTTTTTATGTCGTTCTTGATTCTTGTTCTACTCTTATGATGTTCTTATATGTCGATCTTGATTCTTATTGTTTCTGATTCTTGTTCTTATGATGTTCTTATATGTCGATCTTGATTCTTGTTCTACTCTTATGATGTTCTTATATGTCGATCTTGATTCTTGATCTTTTTGATGTTCTTATATTCGATCTTGATTCTTGTTTACTCTTATGATGTTCTTATATGTCGATCTTGATTCTTGTTCTACTCTTGGATTTGTTCTTATATGTCGATCTTGATTCTTGTTCTACTCTTTATGATGTTCTTATATCGATCTTGATTCTTGTTCTCTTGATGTTCTTTATGTCGATCTTGATTCTTGTTCTGATCTTATGATGTTCTTATATGTCGATCTTGATTCTTGTTCTAGTTCTTATATGTGATGTTCTTTATGCTTTTTATGTCGATCTTGATTCTTGTCTTATGATGTTCTTATATGTCGATCTTGATTTGTTCTACTCTTATGATGTTCTTATATGTCGATCTTGATTCTTGTTCTACTCTTATGATGTTCTTATATGTCGATCTTGATTCTTGTTCTACTCTTATGATGTTCTTTTATGTTGTTCTTGATTCTTGTTCTACTCTTTTGTTCTTATATGTCGATCTTTGATTCTTGATGTTCTTATATGTCGATCTTGGATTCTTGTTCTACTCTTATGAAGTTCTTATATGTCGATCTTGATTCTTGTTCTACTCTTATGAAGTTCTTTATGTGATGATTCTTTACTCTATGAAGTTCTTGGATTCGATCTTGTTCTGTTCTTATGATGTTCTTATATGTCGATCTTGATTCTTGTTCTACTTTTATGATGTTCTTATATGTCGATCTTGATTCTTGTTCTATTTTGATGTTCTTATATGTTCTTGATTCTTGTTCTTCTATGATGTTCTTATATGTCGATCTTGATTCTTGTTCTACTCTTATGATGTTCTTATATGTCGATCTTTGATTCTTGTTCTACTCTTTATGATGTTCTTATATGTCGATCTTGATTCTTGTTCTACTTTTATGAAGTTCTTATATGTCGATCTTTATATGTTGTTCTTGATTCTCTTATGATGTTCTTATATGTCGATCTTGATTCTTGTTCTACTTTTTATGATGTTCTTTATATGTCGATCTTGATTCTTGTTCTACTTTTTATGAAGTTCTTATATGTCGATCTTGATTCTTGTTTGTTCTATGTTCTTATGATGTTCTTATATGTCGAAATTCTTGTTTATGATGTTCTTATATGTCGATCTTGATTCTTGTTCTACTCTTTTATGATGTTCTTATATGTCGATCTTGATTCTTGTTCTACTTTATGATGTTCTTATATGTCGATCTTATTCTTGTTCTGTCGTTCTTATATTCGATTCTTGTTCTTCCTATGATGTTCTTATATGTCGATCTTGATTCTTGTTCTTATGATGTTCTTATATGTCGATCTTGATTCTTGTTCTACTCTTATGATGTTTTTTATATGTCGATTCTTGTTGATTATGATGTTCTATGTCGATCTTGATTCTTGTTCTTTATGATGTTCTTATATGTCGATTGATTCTTGTTCTACTCTTATGATGTTCTTATATGTCGATCTTGATTCTTGTTCTACTCTTTATGATGTTCTTATATGTCGATCTTGATTCTTGTCTACTATTTTTATGATGTTCTTATATGTCGATCTTGATTCTTGTTGTTCTACTCTTTTATGATGCTCTTTTTATGTTGTTCTTGATTCTTGTTCTACTCTTATGATGTTCTTATATGTCGATCTTGATTCTTGTTCTACTCATTTATGATGTTCTTATATGTCGATCTTGATTCTTGTTCTTCCTTTATGAAGTTCTTATATGTCGATCTTGATTCTTGTTCTACTCTTATGATGTTCTTATATGTCGATCTTGATTCTTGTTCTACTCTTTATGATGTTCTTATATGTCGATCTTGATTCTTGTTCTACTCTTTTATGATGTTCTTATATGTCGATCTTGATTCTTGTTCTACTCTTTATGATGTTCTTATATGTCGATCTTGATTCTTGTTCTACTCTTATGATGTTCTTATATGTCGATCTTGATTCTTGATTATGTTGTTCTTGATTCTTGTTCTACTCTTATGATGTTCTTATATGTCGATCTTGATTCTTGTTCTACTCTTATGATGTTCTTATATGTCGATCTTGATTCTTGTTCTACTTTTATGATGTTCTTATATGTCGATCTTGATTCTTGTGTTCTTTATGATGTTCTTTTTATGTCGATCTTGATGTTCTACTTTTATATGTTCGATCTTGATTCTTGTTCACTCTTATGATGTTCTTTATATGTCGATCTTGATTCTTGTTCTACTCTTTATGATGTTCTTATATGTCGATCTTGATTCTTGTTCTAATGAAGTTCTTATATGTCGATGTTCTTGATTCTTGTTCTACTCTTATGATGTTCTTATATGTCGATCTTGATTCTTGTTCTACTCTTATGATGTTCTTATATGTCGATCTTGATTCTTGTTCTACTCTTATGATGTTCTTATATGTCGATTCTTGTTCTACTCTTATGATTCTTATATGTTCTTGATTCTTGTTTATGATGTTCTTATATGTCGATCTTGATTCTTGTTCTACTCTTATGATGCTCTTTTATGTTGTTCTTAATTCTTGTTCTACTCTTATGAAGTTCTTATATGTCGATCTTGATTCTTGTTCTACTCTTATGATGTTCTTATATGTCGATCTTGATTCTGTTCTCTTATGACTCTCTTATGTTGTTCTTGATTCTTGTTCTACTCTTCTTATATGTCGATCTTGATTCTTGTTCTACTCCTATGAAGTTCTTATATGTCGATCTTGATTCTTGTTCTACTCTTATGATGTTCTTATATGTCGATCTTGATTCTTGTTCTACCTTTATGATGCTCTTTTTGTTGTTCTGACTCTCTTATGATGTTCTTATATGTCGATCTTGATTCTTGTTCTACTCCTATGAAGTTCTTATATGTGATTCTTGTTACTCTTATGATGTTCTTATATGTCGATCTTGATTCTTGTTCTACTCTTATGATGTTCTTATATGTCGATCTTGATTCTTGTTCTACTCTTGTTCTTATATGATGTTCTTGTTTATATGTCGATCTTGATTCTTGTTCTACTTATGATGTTCTTATGATGTTCTTATATGTCGATCTTGATTCTTGTTCTACTCTTATGATGTTCTTATATGTCGATCTTGATTCTTGTTCTACTCTTATGATGTTCTTTTATGTCGTTCTTTGATTCTTGTTCTTATATGTCGATTTATGATGTTCTTATATGTTGTTCTTGATTCTTGTTCTACTCTTATGATGTTCTTATATGTCGATCTTGATTCTTGTTCTTATACTCTTATGATGTTCTTATATGTCGATCTGTTGTTCTTGATTCTTGTTCTACTCTTATGATGTTCTTATATGTCGATCTTTTATGATGTTCTTGTTCTACTTCTTTACTTTTTATGATGTTCTTATATGTCGATCTTGATTCTTGTTCTACTCTTATGATGTTCTTATATGTCGATCTTGATTCTTGTTCTACTCTTTTATGATGTTCTTATATGTCGATCTTGATTCTTGTTCTACTCTTATGATGTTCTTTTTATGTCGTTCTTGATTCTTGTTCTACTTTTATGATGTTCTTATATGTCGATCTTGATTCTTGTTCTACTCTTATGATGTTCTTATATGTCGATCTTGATTCTTGTTCTACTCTTATGATGTTTTTTTATATGTCGATCTTGATTCTTGTTCTACTCTTATGATGTTCTTTATATGTCGATCTTGATTCTTGTTCTACTCTTATGATGCTCTTTTATGTTGATCTTAATTCTTGTTCTACTCTTATGAAGTTCTTATATGTCGATCTTGATTCTTGTTCTACTCTTATGATGTTCTTTTATGTTGTTTTTGATTCTTGTTCTACTCTTATGATGTTCTTTTTATGTCGATCTTTGATTCTTGTTCGATTTTTGATGTTCTTTATATTCGATTTTCTTGTTTCTACTCTTATGATGTTCTTATATGTCGATCTTGATTCTTGTTCTCTTATGATGTTCTTATATGTCGATCTTGATTCTTGTTCTACTCTTATGATGCTCTTATATGTCGTTCTTGATTCTTGTTCTACTCTTATGATGTTCTTATATGTCGATCTTGATTCTTGTTCTACTCTTTATGATGTTCTTTTATGTCGATCTTGATTCTTGTTCTACTCTTATGATGTTCTTATATGTCTTGATCTTTGATTCTTGTTCTACTCCTTATGAAGTTCTTATATGTCGATCTTGATTCTTGTTCTACTCTTTATGATGTTCTTATATGTCGATCTTGATTCTTGTTCTACTCTTATGATGTTCTTTTATGTCGTTCTTGATTCTTGTTCTACTCTTATGATGTTCTTATATGTCGATCTTGATTCTTGTTCTACTCTTGATTCTTTTTTTATGATGTTCTTATATGTCGATCTTGATTCTTGTTCTACTCCTTATGATGTTCTTATATGTCGATCTTGATTCTTGTTCTACTCTTATGATGTTCTTTATATGTCGATCTTGATTCTTGTTCTACTCTTATGATGTTCTTTTATGTCGTTCTTGATTCTTGTTCTACTTTATGATGTTCTTTTATGATGTTTTTATATTCTTTCTCTCTTGTCGATTTGTTCTTTGATTCTTATATGTCGATCTTGACTTGTTCTACTCTTTGATGTTCTTATATGTTCTTATATGTCGATCTTGATTCTTGTTCTATTCTTGTTCTTTATGATGTTCTTATATGTCGATCTTGATTCTTGTTCTACTCTTATGATGTTCTTATATGTCGATCTTGTCGATCTTGATTCTTGTTCTACTCTTATGATGTTTTTTATATGTCGATCTTGATTCTTGTTCTACTCTTATGATGTTCTTATGTTGATCTTATGATGTTCTTATATGTCGATCTTGATTCTTGTTCTACTCTTCTTA
The DNA here is from genome assembly GCA_903632075.3 of Acanthosepion pharaonis. Lineage (NCBI taxonomy): Eukaryota > Metazoa > Mollusca > Cephalopoda > Sepiida > Sepiidae > Acanthosepion > Acanthosepion pharaonis. Next base: position 2,207,039 of record CAHIKZ030000169.1, read on the forward strand.
TGATGTTCTTATATGATTCGATCTCTTATGATGTTCATATATGTCGATCTTGATTCTTGTTCTACTTTTATGATGCTCTTTTATGATGTTCTTTATATGTTCTTATATGTCGATCTTGATTCTGTTGTTCTCTTATGATGTTCTTATATGTCGATCTTGATTCTTGTTCTACTCTTATGATGTTCTTATATGTCGATCTTGATTCTTGTTCTACTCTTTATGATGTTCTTATATGTCGATCTTGATTCTTGTTCTACTTTATGATGTTCTTATATGTCGATCTTGATTCTTGTTCTACTCTTTGATGTTCTTTATAATTTTTATGATGTTCTTTTTATGTCGATCTTGATTCTTGTTCTACTCTTATGATGTTCTTTATGTCGATCTTGATTCTTGTTCTACTTTTATGATGTTCTTGATTCTTGTCGATCTTTTATGTCGTTCTTGGATTCTTGTTCTACTCTTTTATGATGTTCTTATATGTCGATCTTGATTCTTGTTCTACTCTTTATGATGTTCTTATATGTCGATCTTGATTCTTGTTCTACTCTTTGAGATGTTCTTATATGTCGATCTTGATTCTTGTTCTACTCTATGATGTTCTTATATGTCGATCTTGATTTTGTTCTTTTCTTATGATGTTCTTATATGTCGAAATTCTTGTTCTACTCTTATGATGTTCTTATATGTCGATCTTGATTTTGTTCTACTCTTATGATGTTCTTATATGTCGATCTTAATTCTTGTTCTACTCTTATGATGTTCTTATATGTCGATCTTTGATTCTTTGTTCTACTCTTTATGATGTTCTTATATGTCGATCTTGATTCTTGTTGTACTCTTATGATATGTCGATCTTGATTCTTGTTCTACTCTTTATGATGTTCTTATATGTCGATCTTGATTCTTGTTCTACTCTTTGATGTTCTTATATGTCGATCTTTTCTTGAATGTCGTTCTTGATTCTTGTTCTTTATGAAAAAATGTTGTTCTTGATTCTTTGTTCTAGTCTTATGAATGTCGATCTTGATTCTTGTTCACTCTTATGATGTTTAAATGTGTGATCTTGATTTTGTTCTAGTTTCTTATGATGTTCTTATATGTCGATCTTGATTCTTGTTCTACTTTATGATGCTCTTTTACGTTGTTGTTTGAAAACTCTTATGATGTTCTTATATGTCGATGTTGATTAAACATATGAAGTTCTTTATATGTCGATCTTGATTCTTGTTCTACTCTTATGATGTTCTTATATGTCGATCTTGATTCTTGTTCTAATCTTTATGATGTTCTTATATGTCGATCTTGATTCTTGTTCTACTCTTTATGATGTTCTTATATGTCGATCTTGGATTCTTGTTCTATTGATGTTTTTTATATGTCGATCTTGATTCTTGTTCTTCTTTATGATGTTTTCTATGTCGATCTTGATTCTTGTTCTACTCTTATGATGTTCTTATATGTCGATCTTGATTCTTGTTCTACTCTTATGATGTTCTTTTGTTGTTCTTGATTCTTGTTCTACTCTTATGATGTTCTTATATGTCGATCTTGATAATGTTGTTCTACTCTTATGATGTTCTTATATGTCGATCTTTGATTCTTGTTCTACCTTTATGATGCTCTTTTTTATGTTGTTCTTGATTCTTGTTCTACTCTTATGATGTTCTTATATGTCGATCTTGATTCTTGTTTCTTATGATGCTCTTTTATGTTGTTCTTCTTATTCTACTTATGATGTTCTTATATGTCGATCTTGATTCTTGTTCTACTCCTGTGAAGTTCTTATATGTCGATCTTGATTCTTGTTCTACTTTATGATGTTCTTATATGTCGATCTTAATTTTGTTCTACTCTTATGATGTTCTTATATGTCGATCTTGATTCTTTGTTCTACTCTCATGATGTTCTTATATGTCGATCTTGATTCTTGTTCTCTCTTATGATGTTCGTATTGTCGATCTTAATTCTTGTTCTACTCTTTATGATGTTCTTATATGTCGATCTTGATTCTGTTCTACTCTTTACGATATTCTTATATGTCGATCTTGATTCTTGTTCTACTCTTATGATGCTCTTTTATGTTGTTCTGATTCTTGTTCTACTTTTATGATGTTCTTATATGTCGATCTTGATTCTTGTTCTACTCTTATGATGTTCTTATATGTCGATCTTGATTCTTGTTCTACACTTCTGAGCTTGAAACGAGTCCAGTTATTCACTCATAAGTCTGGTAGATGTGTTAGTCACTGCTCGGTTATTTCAAGGTGCCTCAGTTTCTTAGTTACTATATTAAAACAAAAAAAAATCATCTGACAAGGAAACGTTTTCTGCAAAATAATTGGCTGGGTAAGGGATAAGAAACAGGAAAATTTCGTTAGAATCAAAGAAGTATTGGAATGTTAGGCAATATTTGTCCTACTATGGTGGTCTTCTGACAATTTCATCTTCAGAATCTGGTTTTGAAGAATAATCAGAATATCACGTAGGGATCAACGAATTTAAAGTACAGTTATACTTAGAATCAAGAAAAGTGTGCTTGAACTTCTAGAGCCCATACCGAGTAAGGAGGATTTGGAAAATTGGATATATTAAAGGCAAGAAGAATAAGCAGAGAATAAAAGCTTGTGTAAATTGTTATCACAGGAATTGGAGAGATAAAAAGAGATGTTTTCTTTATTCAAATACAAAACAGAAAAAGTCGGGTTGATCAAAGTATATATATATATAAATATATATAAACATATAGCTAAAAGGAACTAGGTTATAGAGAGCCATGATTGCCAACATCTTAAAGGGACATGACCCATAGAAGAAGCCGATTTGCATATATTCGTCTTTTATGCGCTGTGTCCCTTCAGAACGTAGGCGATTATGGCTCTCCACTTCTGCCTATCTCTTGTAGCTATCAATGTTTTGTCTTTTTGCTACTTCTTCCAATCCCTGTTCCGTCACCCCCTTGCTTAAGCCTGCTAGGTATGCTTTCCTTTGTCTCTCAATCCTTCTATCCAACCTTTGGCTTTCAGATTCTCCAAGCCATCCTTTCTAATTACGCGTCCCAGAAATTTCAGCGGCCTCTTCCTGATGTTAAGTATAAGCTACCTGATTGTTTCAATATGAATTTACAGAGCAAAAAAATTATAAATTACCTGATTTAAAATATGGTGTTTATTACCTGCGAAGCTAAAAACAAATTTAATTATTAAAAGCAGGCATTATCGAATTTTGATAACCAAAATTCGCTGAAGGACATAATATATAATATATATTATATATATATATATATATATATATATATATATATATATGCCTGTATATATGTATTGATCATATATATAGCAACCTGGTTTCATATACTGCAACTTAAATGGAGCAGGTGGGACATGCATAATCCGCCACATCCTAATACGTTATATAAATACTCGACTACTGTTTGTGGTTTTCGCCTCATTTCGGCTAACCAAGATCAATGACGTCTTTAAAATACTTTCTGGGACATAGTCTATACTATTTAGCAACAAACGTTCAAAGACTCACGGTCAATGACTCTTTAAAATACCATAGTCATGGCAAATGAAATCAGCGAACACATGTCAGAATCTCCTCTCTCTCTCTCTCTCTCTCTCTCACACTATATATATATATATATATATATATATATATATATACAGATAGATAGATAGATGTGTGTGTGTGTGCGCGTGCATATGTATATATATATATATATATATATATATATATATATATATATAGAGAGAGAGAGAGAGAGAGAGCGAATGATAAGGTTAGCTTTAGAACGTCGGATTCTTTCAGTTGAAGCCATTTTTAATCATTAATCTGAGAAAACGGTTGCATATAAATGATAGTTTAAACATTTCCCAATGAGCTGGGCGACATACATGGCTTCCTTATGGGGGAATAAATTGGACGAGGTTATTCAACAGGTTCTTGGGTTAATATGTTGCTTCTCTGGCATTTTGCGGTGTTGAACAAAAGTAACCTTGCCGCTGTCAAACTATGTCCAATTCCTTATTCGTATAATATATATATATTTTTAATACTGATTCATTCATTTTAGCATTTGAAGGTTATCAAATTTCTGGGTGACGCATTCTGAATTTTCCTGATGGCTCCAGTATCAATATTGCTTTAATTCCACTTCAACGTGAAACGAAAACAGAAACAAATTGATCCATTTCGTTAATTAGAAGGTCGGTTGCCTTATTTACGAAATCTAATGGACTCTCAGAAGACTTCCCCCCTCCTCTCGTTCACGCTCTCTGTATTCTTGTCTCTCTTTCTCTTCATCGTCAAACACAAAGCTGTTCTATGTTAGTCAGGTTATTTTTAGATCTCCATGTATAATTTTTTTTTCATCTTTTTCTCATTTCGTTCTACATTCAAGTTTGGCTGTCGAAGCGAAAAGTCTTCTTAATGAAGCCTCGACAGCCGAATTTGATTTCGCCAAAGACTAATCAAAGCAACAATTTCAATTCTCCATCACCAAAAATAAAATAAATACCCCCCCAAAAAAACTGAAAATATTCATGTACAAAATCACTCGAGGGTTATTAAAGCAGGAAAATAAGCCAAGATGTCTTATATGACGATTATTTCCGGTGACAAACGCTGGAAACAGTTTATGTTTTGCATACTTCATCATATGGCTTTATTTTCATTTTCCTTCTGATATATTTGCTGCGTGTGAAACATGCTTTAATACGAGAATGATAAATTATTAAATTCTACCAATGATACACACCGTTCTGTGGGCCAAGATGACTATGTAACCTAGTAAGTCTCTGGTTTGCATGAACCGCAAAGTTGGACAAGTTTAGTTTTGTTTTATTTTAATTATCCCCCCCTATCACGCAAGGCGATAATGCCACTAAGATTAAAAGGTGTTACTGGGTATAAACATTTAAATATTATGTTATTATCATAGTAATAACATATATTATTTCATATATACATTTGAATCTGAATTCAACACAATGCTATATGTATAAGACAGAACTCAAGAAACACGTTTTGCTGATCGAATCTTATTTTATTGTAGAAAATGAAGGTAATTCCCTTAGGCGAAAATGAACGGGCTATGATGTACCAACAGAAAAAATGTTAATAACTGACCGGCCTTCTTTAGCATAGAAACATTTCTTCTTGTATCGCAAAAAAAAAAGTAACATACGAAAAAGTTAGAAATAAAGGAACAGGTTAATAAAAAAACGAAGTATATGAGAAAAAAGGCCATTTAAAAAACGGTCCATTTAAAAGATCTTTAAAATAAATCTATAGTTCATATTACTAATGTGAAACACGTTCAATTTCACTGATTTAGATTTGATTGAAATAAAATTACGATTTCTCTCGTCATGCTGTTCGATCAACAAATCATGTCAAAGCTTATGTGATATATATATATATATATATATATATATATATATATATATATATATATTATAATTAAGTAATTCATTGAGTCTAGAAGAAACCTCAACAGAATGCTGTACAGAGCCTTATGCATTCTGTTGAGTTTCCTTCTATACTCGATGAATTACTTAATATAATTATCTCAAATCCTCTTAATAATTTATATCACTTGTATATCCTTACTTTAAACGGCTTTTAAATGCTCTGGATAGAACGGCTTGGTGATAGTAGTCGTGGCTCGTGGGGGCATAGTCCTATGGGTAAGTGAAACTCGGATGAGTTCCACCACAGAATATGTGATCGAGCGGCGCTATATCGAGTCTAATTCGCTACCTCTTCGTCACCGAGGCCCGTTGGTACAGTTGGTATGACGTGTGCCTGATAACGTAACTGTCGGGTTTCAATTCTCGGCAGTGGATGCGCACTGTCTGCTGATGAATCCCAAAATATAGGACGAAACGGAAATTATATATATAATCGACTCTCCCGTCGAGATTCGACGTATGAGGGTCAAGCAGATCAGTTTCCCAAAAGCGACAGCCCGACACCGGCACACGAGATTTGATTATAGTGGTGAAGGCTTCGTGCTGGACAATCCACACTTTTTGAACGGGCGAATACAGAGACCTGGTGCACCGAATGCCACAAGGTTCCTAAACGACCCGCCGCAGGTTTTGAATTCAGAGTTGTCCTTCTCCTAGACCAGTTGCCATCCAAGGCTACAGAACCCAGTCTGTCCTGCTATTTTAGCCATAGTTGGAGGTAGAGGAAAAGGATTTATACCTTTTCCAAGGGTATTAGCACGTAAGTGAATGTAATGGATTCGACTCGAATTCGAACTCGAACCAAGCCGCTATCCATTACTCCACCGTGCCTCCTATATATATATATATATATATATATATATATATATATATATATACATCCTCCCTTGACCTGTCCCATGCCTTTCGTCTGTCTGAAACCTTGAAATGGATAAATTCTATATTAGTATTTCGACGGTTTGTTTAGTAGCTGTCACAGTTAAATTTCTATTTCCGACAAGAACCCAGCATATACCGGGGTTGAATAAGAATCTCATCGGTTGAAATAAGCCGATTCCCAATGAATTTATTGTGTACTAATTATCTGCTCTGTAATAATGAATACATTGATCTTTTTTGCGGATTAGCTTTAATATTTTATATTACTAAGATCCACTTCGATTGTATACGAACGGATGTATTACATTTACTTTATATATATATATATATGTATATATATATATATATATATAGATAGATAGATAGATAGATAGATAGATAGTAATTCATCGAGCTCAGAATAATCTACAACAGAATGCAGAAATCACTGGACAGCCGTTTCGTCTTATTTGGATCACATCAGCAGTGCGCATTCAAATATACTACGGACTTCGGTGACGAAGAAGACAAACTATAGACTATATAACGCCGATACTCACTCAGTTCTACAGCAATACTCATCCAAGTATACGGATAAACTCGAAGCAATACCCCAAGAGCCACCCTTAGCCGGTTCTCACAAGCATTAACTGGGTCAAGGAAGGATATGCAGTGAATAAATTTATTAGGGATTTAGTGTAATCATGTATAGTAATCCATCGAGCCAAGAATAATCTTCGACAGAACGCAGAAAGCACTAGCCGGCCGTTTCATCCTATTTGCGACTCACTAGCAGTGCGCAGCCACTACCAAGGATCGAACTCAGACCATTTCGATACAGCGCAAGTATATATATATATATATATATATATATATATATATATATATATATATAGATAGATAGATAGATACGCCGCATATCTTAATTCAAGAATGTTTGGTTAAATAATCTGAATATATATATATATATATATAGGGCTCGAGGGTGTTGAAACAAAATGGTTATTTTTGTAGTGATTTTATAACATATTTATGTTATTTTTTTTTTAACTAAATAATTATATATATATATATATATATATATATATATATATATATATATATGTGTGTGTGTGTGTGTGTGTGTGTGTGTTGTGTGTGTGTGTGTGTCCTGGACTCTAACATCATTTTCGATGTATGAGGGTCAAGCAGCTTAATTCTTAGAACAGCCAGAATACCCGCACATATTCGATTATACTGACAAATGTTTGTGTAGAATCAACTACGCTTTTAGGAAGAGCCGAATACAGAGAACTGGTGGGAAATATATCGCAAGGTAGCACACACACACACACACACACGCACACACACACACACACACATATATATATATATATATATATATATATATATATATATATATATTTAAGCAATCTCTCCCCTATTGTTAAAGGTATCGACTCTCGAACAAAGATTCACGACATCACTGACCTAATATAAAAGGTCTCTGATGTCATTGTCGCCATTGGTAACGCCACGCTACAAGAAACCTGGTAAGTGTTATGGGATCTTACCCATAATAATAATAATGGACTATTCCATACTTAATAAATACTGTTCGGTTGAACTCTCTTCCTACGGCCGGAAGGAACCCGAAGGAGGCTACGCCGAAGGGCGGAGTCTCCTTTGGGGAGGTAAAACCGGCCCTGAACCCGTTTATACGGGTTCAATGGGCATATTTTTGGCCGAGCCCACGGGCTCGGAATGCCCCCGTTAAAAAGGCCTTGTGCCACATGACACCTTCGTGGGGTGGGGGACTGAATATCTTCAGTAGTTCACTTCTGAACCGACTGTTCGGTTGAACTCTCTGCCTTCGGGCGGGGAGGAACCCGAACGAGGCTACGCCGAGGGGCGGAGTCTTGTTAGTGGAGGTAACCGGCCGTGAGCCCGTTTATACGGGTTCAATGGGCATATTTAGGGCCATCGGAGTCAGTAGTTCAAGTCGAGTCAAGAGTCGAGTCAGAGGCATTCCGAAACAGAGTCGCGTTTCAGACAGTTACTACAAGACATTGGAATAGTAATACTGGTCGAGACTACATTGTTCTCTCTACTAAACCTGATTGTTCATACTAACACTTCTACTTCTCTGTATATATCCCTGTTTGTAATATATCTGTGTTATTCCATACCTGTGTTCGCGTTCTTCTTTATTGGTTCTACCTTGGACTATCACCGGACCATAACATTAAGAAATCGAGTACTGTTTTAATGTGCTTCATACAATTAATGCTGCCCATTTTGAAGTGTATGAAGTTAATTAAAAAAAAAAAACTTCAGTATCTGCTGCTTATTTTGTAACAATGTCCACATATTTGTCTGTTCATTTGTTTTTGTAATATATTTTTAAATTGTAAAGAGACTTAACTGACACCCTGTATATTCTAAATTGCACGCCGGTGGACGAAAGAGCGTTTACATATTTTTCGTTCTCTTGAAACTTTTCAGTAACCCAACGCGTATTTCAGGAATGATATCCGTTATGCCCAGGAGTCAGTTGAAGTGTGCTTCTGAGAAGAACTTTTATCGGTTGTTCGTTCCCGTTTTAGATTTGACGTTGTTGGGTGCGAGAGGTATGCGTTTGGGCCTTTTATTCATAGAGTTCACAGGCAATGGAATATCTTGATGTACAGCAGACTTGAAAGAAGTGTTAGTACTTCGGTAGTCTCCTAAGCCCCAGTGTGAAGGTATTCTGGATAGCTAAGCGTTTTCTTTTCCTCTCCTCCCGGGGAGATGTAATTGAGTTGACACATATTTCAAGGGAAAAGAATGTGAGATTATCGCAAAGTGTTCAACGCATACTGCTTGTTAATTTTATCTCAGTGAAAGGCAAGTTTGACGGTAGCACTGTTTAGTGTTAGAATTTATCTGTTGGATTTTCTTCCAGTCTTTCTTTCTCCCTGCCTCCTTTATAGTTATTTATCTACTAGAGTTTAGGTTGGAATACGGCCACATTTAAAACAGGATCGACTTCACACGATAAACGTATAGGATGTATAGGATAACATCATGGAATTAGAGTATTGCTTCTTGAGGAGAATATATATATATATATATATATATATATATATATATATATATATTTGTGTGTGTGTGTGTGTGTGTGTGTGTATGTGTTTGTGTATGTGTGTGTGTATATATATATATATATGTGTGTGTGTGTATGTTTATATATATATATATATATATATATATATATATATATATATACAATATTGTACACAACCGTCAATAATAGCACATACTCAATAAAACATCTTTCGTCTTCAAGTTTTGATTTTATAAGGAAAACATATGCCTGACGATGAATAAAGGATTATTCGAAAGTACTTGGATTAAAAAAGAATATAAACCGGAAACAACAGACAACAGTTTTATAAATGAGGATCACGTTACTCTATGAATTAACAGTATCTTAATGCATACATTATACTACTAGCGATGGATGTCGCCAATAATAGCATTAATATTGCTGATTGATTCTATGTGATTATTTCTTTTGTATATAAATTATATGCTGCCTAATATATATATATATATATATATATATATATATATATATATATATATATATATATATATATGTGTGTAAAATATATATGATATAAAAAAATATGTAAAATCCGTGGGTAAGTAATCCTAATTATTCTTATTAATATAAAATATGAAAACTACTCCACAAAAGAAAGCTCAATATATTTATTATAGAGGAGAGAAATTAATTATATAGAAACGAAACTAAATTTTACCCAATTTTTATATGGCCATTTCGCTTCCAGTTAAAGAAAAAGATTATCAAAGACATATATCAAGGCTGGCGAAGATTTGGTGGATTCTTGACCGAATGTGCTCACGAATATTAAGCATCTTACACTTGAACTGCTTCAAGATTATGAGAGAGTCGTGTAACAATCTGGAAGTACCCATGAAATTTTAATTTGCAAAAAAGCGCCAGGTGTGAATATATATATATATATATATATATTTATATATATAATTTATTCAAAAATTATAATACAAGAAAATGAAACTCTTTATTTCGCATTCAACACTATTACTTGATAAGACACCGGTTGGTACAATTGGTATGTGGTCTGCTTGACAACCCAACTGTCAGGGTTTCGTTACCTGGTGGTGGATACGCACTGCTGATGAGTCCCAATTATAGGACGAAACGGCCGTCCAATGCTTCCTCTATTTTCCTGTTGAGGTTTATATCAGACTCAATGAACTTATTTACTTTATATATATATATATATATATATATATATTGGTTCTCTTTATATGTTCTTCTTATATTTTTATTGAACACTGTTCTTATTTGGTTTATTATTCAATATATACATATTCTCTCAAGGAATGTAAATTGATTGTAATTCTGAAATTTGCATAGTTTACCTATTTTGTATTATTTTGTTGACAGATTTCTATTTTTTCTAAAAGTGTATGTGTTCCTTTAAATTATTCTCTGGATGTTTCGCTTTGTTTATTTAAATAATATAGATGTGTATTTGTATAATTCAAATATCTGTTCCACATTTTCAAAAAACCTTTTTTGTTTTCACTCCACGAAACTCTTCCGGGAAAATCTAGAGTTAGCAAAATAAAAATAAAAAAAAGTGTTAAGTTCTTTATCGTGATTATTTTCTCGGAAATAATTTGATATCACAATGCATGTCAAGTTTACCTGTTCCATAACCAGGCTCTATTGAAATCTAAACTCGAGATGATTACCTCGAAGTTTGCAAGAATTACTTATTGCTATTTGCCATGCCTTTGAATCGCTGTAATTTTCAGCGTCTTCTCTAAATGCTTTTGCATTCTTGATGCATATGCCTTCAATTTTGCACAGTGGCGTTCGCTCCGTACAATTCCCGAGAGTCACCCAGGTTAGAGAGTAAGAGACACTTCATATGCTGATATGTGTGGAAGATAACGGTTATCTCTGGACTTGTACAGATTAAGATTATATGGTTCGGGAAGCATCCTCCTCGGAGTCGGTTCCAACAAGGCAGCGTTTCTTGGCAACATGCTGATTGAGTGGAATTTACATCTTACCAGGGGAATACAAAGGTAATAGGGATTGTTCGCTACATTGTGCGCGCCGTGGTGTGTCTTAGCCGTAGATATTAGGACTGGTAAAACTAAAGCGCGTAGTATAATCTGAACAATCACCCTGGAAAATACCGATAGAGTAGCGAGACGCTTGCGACATCGTCTGTGAGAAAGGAGTTGCAGAGTGGAAAATAAATCCTCACTTAGAAAGAGAAGTTTTCTATCGAACTCCATTTTCCGCCTGATCTACCTCTTATAAAGATAAAGGATAGCAGGAGAAGTGAGGTACTTACTGGAGTATTACAAAGAACCGATCATTTTTCCAGCATCTTTAGCGATGGTTCGTATGTATAAGTTCCACTTAAGGTCTCGGTTGAGCTTAAATACCAATAAGCACACAAATCAAGTTGATGAAAGTTCTAGAGTCGATCGGCGATGGTAAAAGTTACTGTTGTGGATTCCGGGGATGGAATCCTGCACAAATAAATAAACAACACCAGAAATTGAGATAGAAAAATAAGTGTATTAAGCGTAAGAATGCAAACTTGAAGTGAAGATTAGTAGTCCAGGAATGCGGGTTAGTAGAAAGTATATGTACAAGTCCCTGTAAGTAAAGCAGTAATATATATATATATATATATATATATATATATATCTGGACTCTTGTATAACTCCCTGAGAACACCCTGTGTCTGTCTCCGTATCTCTCAACTTGTCTCAACGTATCTCAACGTATCACCACAGCTCTCAACGTATCTCAGTATTTAATATTCCACCCACGAGGAATATATGTGGCACAAGGCTTAGTTTAAAGTGTGTTTCCTCGAGCCCGTAAATATCCCCTTTCAATCCGCATAAGCGGGTTCGGGAACTGCCTACCTCCCCGGATGAAACTTTGCCCTTCGGCAAAACTTCGTCCAGGTTGCTCTCTGCCAAAGCAGAGAGTTCGACAGACGTCGAACACACTCAGAGACTGTATCTCAAAGTATCTCGGTATTTAATATTCCACCCACGAGGAATATATGTGGCACAAGGCCGAGTTTAAAGTGGGTTTCTCCGAGCACGTATGCTCGGCCAAAAATATCCCCTTTGAACCCGCCTAGACGGGTTCAGGGCCTGTCTACCTCCCCGGACGAAACCTTGCCCTTCGGCAAAGCTTCGTCCGGGTTCCTCTCTGGCAAAGCAGAGAGTTCGACAGACGTCGAGACTGTATCTCGACGTATCTCAACAGCAGGTATTCTCTGTGTCAGTATAAGTATACTTTGGACGAGCCCAACTTATGTAAAAAGGGGAGATCCCCACAACAGTTACCAGTTTGGTCATGTGACCAGCTAGTTTTCCACTTCCCTAGTTTTCTGCTAGAGTTAGGTCAGAGAAGAGATCAACTACCTAGATATGGTCATCGGGCGTTTTAGAGGTACTCCCATACACCGTGGTATGATAAGCATAGATATTCACAAATGATCCAAGAATATTCTTAGGTAGATCGTTTATGTAGAATACGAAGAAGGGTGGATCAAGAAAAGAACCTTCGGGTACGCCCGCGTTGATCGCCTTGGACTTGGACGACTGGCCGTTAACAACGACCTTAGGGAACCTACTAATATAAAACGAATTATCTTATTTCTATATCCAGAAATAAATGCAGTTCTAAGGGAAAAAAAATGAAATGCAATGTCTCAAAAAATCCTCTAAATTAATTTCAGCGTTATATCTCATGTTTCAATACTTTCATTGTACCTCTTCAAGCGATGAAAAGTAACTGGTGATGGTAAGTAACTGATAGAATCACCAGTTACTTACCATCGCCTCAAGAAGTACAATCAAAGTATTGAAACATGAAAGCATTTGTGTAGCGATTTCAACATGTTTTATTATAATATTTTATAATAATAATAATAAAATGATATGTCATACTATTTGTCGATGCCGCGGTAAAACGGAAGAAAGTTTTGTTAAAACATCAGAAAGAGTTCTGTACTGAGAGAGATTTTATACGAGAAGGGTTAATACAAAAAAAAAAAAAAAAACTGCAGGAAGAATTGAGGATTTAATTCACACATAAACGACCTGAATTGTATGTTGAGCAGTTTAAACAATGGAAAAGTGACCGAGACATAGTGACAATTTTGACTGACACAGCTAAAAATAAAAGTTGTAAAGATAAAATTTCATTTTTCGTAAACAACGAATTTGGTTGAAAGTTGAGTTGAAATACAAGGAAGGGGGGTACATAAGACACCAATGTTCACTGAAGAGATTTAGCAGGAGGTAATAATGAGAGAGTGGAAGAAAGAAATTCCCCAGAATTTTCGAATTCTCTTACTTCGTCTGGCGGATGTCCATAAATACGAATGGGCGAAGCGAATTAGGCAGAAGGGAGAAGAGTGGCAGAAAAGACAGAGACGAGACCAGAGACAGGTGAGAAGCTCACGTGATTATCTGCCGATGGAAACCTCAGAATTCAGCCCTGTGCCGAACTTTACCAAAGCAGAAAAGTAAATTTTGCCAAGTCAACAACGATAGTATAACTTCCAATTTAGACGCTGGTCGGTCTGACAATTATTGCATGTAAACTTTGATATATCCAATTATTGTACGAAAGACTGATATAAACAGCATTTACTTTATGTTCACTTTATTCGAGTATTCTTTTTTTCCTGTCCGTCATCGCCCTGCTTGGATCCGCCTAACACAAAGATACCTGCGACGATTCGGTCTTAGCCTCCTTATGATTAATCTTAAATCACAACGTGGGATAGGGCAGGTCTGAGATCGAAGCAATCTTCATCGATCAGTCGCGGTGCTGGAAGTCTTGGGCGACCGGGTAGGTTGTTGTACGATTACAATATATTGATCTGCTGTGTATTGATCACTTTTTAAAAAGTAAATGCTACGAACAGTGGAATTTTACTCAATCTGCTCTGTCTCTCATTTGGTTATATATATATATATATATATATATATATATATATATCAGAGCAGCATGAATCCATCCAGCTCTTATCCTAAATAACAACTTGAAAGAGACTGTTTTAGCAACACAAGGATTGACCAAAATTCATTCTAAAACAATAAAAGAAAATAAATGAAAACTATAGATAAAATTCATTTTCTCAATCAAGTCATTCAATTCTGTAGTTCACTGCTACTAACAAGCAGAATTTTTTTTTCTCCTGATGATGGCCATGTTGGTCGAAACTAGTCAAGGAATCTAACTGAAACAATAAAACGAAAAATATTATTATACAACAAAGTGCGTCTGAAGATTTTAATATTTTTATTATTCAAAACACACACACACACACACACACACACACACACACATATATATATATATATATATATATATATATATATATATATATATATATATATATATGGGAAGAAATATAGTCTTAAGATGTGCTATACTCATGGGATAAAGTGCTCAATATCAGAGGTAGAGCGTGTGTAAATATAAAAGTGAACACAGATGTCAACACTTAAATATATACTTTAATATATATATATATCACGTGACGTCCGAATCTCGCGACGGACGCTCCTTGTAAACAAACAGTTATTTCTGAAGAAAGATTGAGGCCAATCTGAAATATCAAATATATATATATACAAATAAATAAATACTTTCATAAAAGAACATTATTATTTTTTAATTTACAACTTTCTTTCTCTCTCTCTCTCTCTCTCTCTCTATATATATATATATATATATATATATATATATAAGATGTTTTTACCTTAACACTGCTCTTACTTATTCTGCAACTGAGTCGACTCATTTACATCTAAAGTCGACAATGACTATCAATAGGTACGGGTATTACCCATAATTCAGTAGAATGCATACTACTTCCGACGAGTAAGTAACACTACACAACAATGGCGTCGACGAGGTCCAAAGAATCGAACGAACAATTACCACTTGATAATTATGGATACGCACAAGCGTGGCTCAGAATCCGAGCAGCTAAACCATGAATAAACAAGCGAAAGGATTAAAAAACAATCGGAGGAATGAAACAAATAACGGACCTCTTGTTGGCAACTGCTTTTTTGAGACCATTATAAAATTATCAGGAATTGTACATTTAAGAGAAAGGAAATGACGTTTGATGATAAGTCATCTGATAAGGAAAAACATAACACTCACGATAAAATCTAGTGAAAGCATAGAGAGATAGATTTATGAATATTTCTCAAAAATGGATGAACCAGTTACCGAATATGTTCTTTCGCGAAATATTGTGAATTTAAGAAAACTGGGATCGGAAAATCCATCGATCGAGGAGGATTTGATCGAAAGGGAATTGGTAAACGGCCTTCAGAACGAGGAGTATCGACAAATGACTCTAATGTATTTACTACTAGGAAAGTTGTCACTACAACAGTGAATTCGTTCAGCAACATGAATTAATTGGAAAAGAACAAACGGTACGGATCTGGTAGATGAAATGGAGACATAAAGATAAAAGAAAATATTAAAAAAAAAACACTTCTTTCTCGATTGTCGCTAAGTTATAGGACAATACCATATTCTGGAAGATCGAAAAGCCCGTCCGCTGTCATGGGCAAATTAGAGCCCCATTTACCATATCCTATGTCATCAACGAAAAACTATGGTATGAAAAGAATAATGAATCTAATCTACAAGAGGCAAGATTCAGAATGCAAAGTGGACTGACCACTATTATGAAAAATAGTAAATAGGATATTAGCGTATGCCGACCAAATTAGATTACAACACGTTAGCGATGAAGAAATGTATAGTAAGCCTGAAAACAAGGAAGGCGAAAGTGTCATGTCCAGGAAAGAGAAACTACACAGTGAAATCGAGAGTAATATAGACTCTGACGATGAACAAGAACAATCTTTAGTAGAACACTCCTATGAAAAAAGAAAAAGTTAAAATATCCCATATCGGGACAATCTCTTAGGGAGTGAGAAGAAGATAATAAGGACACATGGCACAGTGGATAAAGGGGTTAGTTTAATCCAGTGACAAGACCCAAAGAGTGTGAGTTCAATACCTGGTTAATACGGTGGAGAATTTGGAGAGGGGAATTAACTGGAGATAACTGATATTCATTAGACATAGCACGTGGAACTAGAACAGTCTATCCCAGTGATCGAAATAGAGTTCAGTTCGACATTCCAACCAACTGAAGAAGGCCAGAGCGTACAACCTCCGAAACGTTGTAATGAATATAGCGACAAAGATGAGGACAATAATCTGAATAATGTAAATAGCTTTTTAAAACAATTAAAATTGCTGAGCGAGTATACAGTCATAACGATATCAAAAGAAAAACCGTCCTTTTCAAACCGTTTCTTTTTATTTATTCATAAAATAATTTTCTTGGCTTGTTTTAGCACGGAGAGCTAATTTTTGGGCAATTTGGGAAGCAATGATTCTTTGCACATGAAGCAGCATGTATAGTTAGTTCGAATTTCAATTGGTGACTTACTACGATGGAATTACGTTTGTAAATACAAGACTATTATTAAATGTTTGCATAAGATTCTTCAGTACATGTGCAATCACGACTCTTCACAACGTCTTGTAATTTGTAGATTTTAATAATATTTGACTTTTAACTATATCTCCTAATCCGTGTTCTGCCAACCATTTACACAAGCTCGTTACTTTGAATATGCGCTGATTACCCTTGATGCACTTATATTCATTATGTCCTTTTGAGTGTCAAATTTTCCAAGTCTTCTTTCCTCAGTATGACCACTTGAAATTTCAACTCTTTCTAATGCTACATATATGTACCCTTATTGTTTCTATTTTTAAATAGGAATAAATTATCGCGGCCGACACTTGAGTTGGAACATAGATCACCAGTAAGCAAACACAGACAATCCGATGATTTAATTAAGTGGACCAAGTGACCAAAGAGGAAAGGCATATACAGCAATCGTGTGACGTCTAGACTGATCCTCATTTCTAGTCTATCCTCTATACTATACGGATAGCTATTTCTCATCTATCACTGTACGGATATTCATTCTACTATATCCTCTGTTATTACTATATGGACCGCTATTCTCTTCTATACACTAGTTTTTATTTAGATCATTGTACGGATTACTGTTCGAGCGAGTATAATTGAGCAATACTGTTAGTGCTACTGTCCTTCGAAGACGTCTAAAACCAATATGGTTCAACGGCGTATTATATTTCTGTCTGCGATTACAAAGTCTCTAATACGACGAAAATTACGAAAGTGAAAACAAGTATCCGTGGACATCAAAAGAGTGGCAACGTGTGTTTGTTTGCATCACAAGAACGGCAACGAGTGTTCGTTGACATCATAAAACTGGGAACGGGTGTTCATTGACATCACAAGAGAGGCAACGAGAGTCGTTGACATCACAAGAACGGCAACGTGTGTTTGTTTGCATCACAAGAACGGCAACGAGTGTTCGTTGACATCACAGAACTGGGAACGGGTGTTCATTGACATCACAAGAGAGGCAACGAGAGTCGTTGACATCACAAGAACGGCAACGAATGTTCGTTGACCTCACAAGACTGGCAACGAGTGTTCGTTGACGTCACAAGAGACGCAACGAGTGTTCGTTGACATCTGAATAGTGGCAACTAGTGTTCGATGACATCACAAGAGTGGCAACGACAGGACGTTGACATCACAAGTGTGGCAACGATTTTCCGTTGACATGTCAAGAGTGGCAACGAGTGTTCAGTGACATCACAAGAGTAGCAACGTGTGTTCGTTGACATCACAAGAACGGCATCGAGTGTTTGTTGACCTCGCAAGAGTGGCAACGACAGTAGGTTGACATCACATTTGTGGCAACGAGTGTTCGTTGACATCACAAGAATGGCAACGAGTGTTCGTTGATATCGCAAGTGTGGCAACGAGTGTTCGTTCGCATCACAGGAATGGCAAAGTGTGTTCGTTGACATCACAAGAGTGGAAATGAGTGTTCGTTCGCATCACAATAGTGGTAACGAGTATTCGTTGGAACCACAAGAATGGCAGCGACTATTCGTTCGCATCAGAATTGTGTCAACTAGTGTCCGTTGGCATCACAAGAATGGCAAAGAGTGTTCGTTGGCATCACAACATTGTCAACGAATATTCTTTGACAGCACAAGTGCGGCAATGTGTGTTCGTTGACATCACCAGTGTTGCAAAGAGTGAGTGTTCGTTGGCATCACAAGAGTAGCAACGTGTGTTCGGTGACTTCACAAGAACAACAACGAGTGTTCGTTGATATCTCAAGAGCGGCAACGTGTGTTCGTTGACATCACCAGACTCTCAACAATGGTTCGTTGACATCAGTAAAACATTTACTCTAAAATATTGTTGTTGCACGTATGTTCGGTATATGTTATTACCAGCATCCTTCTCTAGAGACAAATTTCTATTGAATCAAGTGTCATTACTGTCCAGTATTTTTTTTATTATTTCTAATAAAATGTTCCCTTGTCCTATTAATTTCCGTAATTCTGGTAGGCGTTTTTGCTATCACATTGTTCCTTTGGATTCCGATAACGCATTTTCCATCCTCTGTTATATTTCTTCCTAGATATTTTAAGCTTTGCACGTGTTCAATTTTGCTATCTCCAATTTGTAATTCGTTATTCTCTTACTGTTGCTGATAACCATACATTCTGTTTTCTTACAGTTGATATATTATCCTTTCTTCTTGTTTTCCTTTGCTTTGCTATTTTTACATTTTCAACACCATGGCATCTGCATATCTAATGTTGCTAAGTTTGTCGCCACCAATGACGAGCCCTAATAAGACTTCTAATTCTCTCAGGATTCCTTCACTGTAAAGAGTGAATAACAGTCAAGGCTATGAAGTAAGCTTGTTCCCGAGGATCCCAATTCCGCGGCAGCACCTTCCCTATTGCACTTAAGAGGGTGTATTAGTGTGACGCTAATCGCCTGGTCTGGATCGTTTTTATCTTTGCTCTATATTTAAGCGTATTACATACTTTTAAGCATATTAGACTAAATATGAAGGCTAAAGAGTTTATTGGTACTAAGCGCCCCTTAAACGCAACATCAACAACGTAGACAATAGTCAGGAGAATCAAGAAATAAACGTCCTTAATCTCAGAAATTCAGCCAATACAGGAAAGTAGGAGACTGTACTGAAAGGATGTTTTTTTTAAGCATTAATGCCCACCGTTAGAGGAGTCGTGTTTGATTGGTTACTAATATTTACGGTTTATCAGCCCTTTATGGATTATTTAAAGCTGAATCATATTTTGGTTTGTAAGAATAATTCAATTCTTGCGAGTGGATATTGTGTCCTCCTAGTAGAATTAAAGGATCCATGGGAGGAGAACGGAAACGCGGTGGAGGTGCAAAAGAAAAGTCGCTGCGTATCTGACTGCGTGGAAACGGGGCGACATGCCATGTGCTACCTATTGAGGTCGGCTACCTTGCAGGGTCAATCGTTTCCTTCCATTTAAAGCCGGGCATCACTGGCCGGAGCCTGAAGCATGCTTCACATCGTGTACAGGCCACAGCTTAACAGGCATCTCGGTGGATCTTGTCAAGATCCAAAATAAACAAAGTTCAAACCATGCTCGCGACACAGTGCTACTTTCGATGTGAAACACATCTGTTTACCTTCCATTCTACGTCATTGATCACGGCCGCTACGAGCGCGTTTAACGATCAAATGTAGACGCTTTTAACACAAAGGTGAAAATTTGACTTGTAGCTGACAGAAAAAAAGCGCAAAAGACTGACATGTCTACGCAAAAAAGGGGTCAAAAGTTGCTGGTTGTGCCATAGGTGGCAGTATCGCCTTAGCCACCGAAACTGCGTTATCTCCCCTGATTGGCCGCTTACG
The DNA here is from genome assembly GCA_903632075.3 of Acanthosepion pharaonis. Classification (NCBI taxonomy): domain Eukaryota; kingdom Metazoa; phylum Mollusca; class Cephalopoda; order Sepiida; family Sepiidae; genus Acanthosepion; species Acanthosepion pharaonis. The sequence goes on from CAHIKZ030000169.1 coordinate 2,227,315, forward strand.
AAGGCAGAGTAACCCACGTGATTTCACCCGTTGAATATAGAAAGTTGCATTAACACTTTTTTGCCAATAACAGCGATTTATCCCAGATGCAAGTCTTACTGCGCGAGGAGGTAGGAGTTTTCCAAGGCTATATCGCGTAAGTGAATGTCACGAACATGACTGAAGTGCTTACTCGGTTCTCTGATTTTTAAGTTGGAATCGCTATCCATGATATTGATGTGTGTGATATGGAGAGGCATAATATCTTAGAGGAAAGAAAAAATAATAACACCGCAGTTTTATAAACTTCTAAATAATAATGGATTCGTTTTAGAAACTTATAATTAATACGTGAAATTTATTTTCATTTCTATAATTTAAACCAGATTTTTATTTTTCTATTCCAATTTTGATAATTGATACAGGAATTTACGATGGGTTTCAAGGAATCACAGAAAAAGTGACTACAACGATGCAAAAAATGTATTGAATAGTAAAAATATTACTCAGCAAAACATTCGAACAATTTCAGAATGTTTTCTGGTTCTTTGATTTTAAGTTCTTCACTTCCACTTCCTGTGAATGCTTTTTGATATAACTGGAATTCAGCTTAATGTTTTTTGTTGTTGTTGATGTTTTATCGCCATATTTTATACAAACAATATGGCGTGTTTGTCCCATACTAAAAAGAAGTTTCATGATCATGACGACGGAATCTTTCGAAAAATATTAACCTCAAAATGACCCACTAATGTTTTCATTGCTAACCCGTTCTTAAATAAATAACTATATAGAATAAAAAAAAAAATATTACGATCTTTTTCAAAGTCTGTGCAAATGCTCGTGTTTGCTGTTCAATTAGTGAAGCATATAACAAAATGAAACGCTAATTCTAAATTATATTTCCCAGCAGTCCAGCCGGAGAAAATCACATTTATTTGAGTCTAGACGTTTCGTGTAAAGTGACAAAACGAATAACCTTTACGAAATGGTGTAAAATGTCAACAGAAAATACCTTTCAAAAGATGTCTCTGACATACAACAACAAATATGCATTGTGACGACGAAACAGAACAGGCTGCCGATCGGTCAAACTGGTAAAGAACAAACTAAATCAATAAAAAGAGAAAATAGAAGAGAAAATAAAACTGATTTTTGTGATTCATCAAAATAATCCTTTTCTTCATACATGTACTCATTTTCAAAGGTGACTGGATTTTTGTCGTGACATTTCGACCGGTGTATTTTCCATCACTCGACGAGTGGTATGGACGACAAATGTCAGAAAGAATATTGCAGTTTTCGCCAAATATAATTATTTTTCGCTATAGCCACCCCAAACAGACTTCCTGCTGTAGTCTTAAAATTTGAGAGGAAATATTTTTTTTTTATATTCCCCAAATTATGCTTACCCGTATTTCCACTTTTGGCGAGTACCTGAGTCAGTTGCGTCTGAAGATTTTAGATTAAATATTGATATTTTGGCCGAATATCCCAACTATATTGCATTCATATACACAAACTTCCAAACGTTGACTTAAATTCGGACACAAAACATTTTTACAATTCCGTGAATTAAACATAATACTACCTAGACTTATTTTGCCAACCTTCTTGATGTTATGTATAGTTTTGAGATTAAATATTGTCATTTCAAAGGAATATCCTTTTCTTTACGGCTATCACCTCCACAACGCTTCTATTACTATCTCAAATTGTAACACGACAGAAATGGTAATATTATCCATGAAGCAGAATACTCATTGAAATAGACGTTGTCTGATTAACAGATGGTAGCTCAACTGCCATTTGCTATGGTCTTCTGCTTTTATAGCAGTATCTCATTTACATACAATACTACACTCCTCTGAACCGAAATGGCTTTATGCTTTTCGTTGATCTTTGACTTCTAATTATTATTGGGAATTTAAACTGTCTTTCTTGGTGTGTACGTTGATTCTTTTTTATAGAGGACCTGGGTCTGAGTTCATTTTCCTCCTCGTCAGATTACTGGTCATTAACATCCATAGATGGTTCAGTTTCACTACTGCGTTCATTAGTCCTCTCATCCTTTTCATGTTCTTCACCTTCAGATTCTCCTTCAGATTCATTTCTATATCTTAGGTTTCCATTCTGATTCTGAATTGATCCACATAGGCCAGTACATTTTGTCCATTTTCCGTTTGTATTGCTGTGGTGTGTTATTTCTGTACTACAAAGTCTCTGAATGAGATTCTTTGTCTTTTATTTATACCATACAATTTTACTTACTGAAAATGACATGACAACTTTAATTGTTGAAAATGACATGACAATTTTAATTGTTAAAAAAGACATGACAATTTTACTTGTTTAAAATGACATGATAATTTTAATTATTGAAAAAGACATGACAATTTTAATTGTTGAAAAAGACATGACAATTTTAATTGTTGAAAATGACATGACAATTTTAATTGTTGAAAATGACAATGGGTTTTCTTATTATTTTTCAAAAGCTATATTTTGTCTTTGAGTCCATTTAAATTCTGTATTCTTTTTCCGTAATTCTGCAAATAGTTCTATTAGGTCTCTGTATCTAGGTAGATATTTGAGAGCTCTAATCTCTTTACCCATAAATACGCGGGGAGGACTTTTTAGTCTACCAGCATGTGGAATTGTCCTATACCTTAACAGTAATATTGTTAAGTAACCATTTATATTATAATTAGCTGAGTAAAATGCTTTTCGTCCCATTTTCGCAATCTGCCCCATTCTTTCTGCGATTCTATTCAATTGCGGGTGATAGGGTGGTGCTTTATACGGGACGCATCCAATACGCTTTAGCCGCGAGCACAAGCTTTCCTCGCAAAATTCTGGCACGTTATCTGAGAGCAAAGTTTTAGGCAACACATTTCTTGAAGATATTGTTTTTAATATTTATTTTACAGTAGTCGCTTTTCTGTAAGCAATATTAATTACTTTGGACATCCTGAAAATAAGTCCACTAAAATTTAAAAAATACTCATATGTCTTTAATATCGGCATGAGCCATGTGTACCAAAGCCCATGTTTCTTTTTCTTTAGGTCACGGGTGAATTTTGTTTTCCCGAACGTTTTTTATTTCAGCACATTTTGAGCATCATTTTACATAGGCTTCTACATCTCAAGAATATCCTGGCCACCACGCTTGTAATTTTAATCTCATTTGTGTCTGTGTTATACCACAATGTACATCATTGTGTACACATTTTAATATTTCTTTTCTTGAACTTTGTGGCGGGAGGGATTATATCTCTATTGCATGTTATGCCTTTCTCTACAATTAAATTATTTATTGCTTCTTTGTAGTGTATTTTTATCATTAAACAATTACGCCATGTGTTTAGTTTTATTCTGTCTTAAATTCTACTTAACACTGAATTTTGTATGGTTTCTTCACTGAGACGATTTAAGGGTAACACCTCTGTTTCAACCTAGTGCTATATTTTATCTTCTGCATTTTCAGATGTTTCTAATTTTTTACTGTCGAAATTTAGTCTGGATATCGCATCCATGTCTGGAATAGTGTTTCCCTTTATGTATATAATGTCGAAGTCAAAGGCCATGTGTTTTATATCCCATCTTAATTCTAGATGTGGCTTTTGCTAATTATTTTCTGAGGTTAAATATGAACTCTAAATGTTTGTGAGCTGACTTTAGCAAATATTTTCGTCATTAAAAATAATTTCGAACTCTTCCTGTGAACCATACTATTAATAACGCTTTTTCTCAGTATTTAACTAGTTAGCTTTTCGACAGATATAGTACTGGATAACCTTCTTGAGATAAAATTGCGGCTACAACATGTTCACTTGAGTTCATAGTCAATGTCACTTCTTTTTTTGGATTAAATATTTTTCCAATCGGTTTTCTTATTATTTTTCAAAAGCTATATTATGCCTTTGACTTCATTTAAATTCTGTATTCCTTTTCCGTAATTCTGCAAATAGTTCTATTAGGTCTCTGTATCTAGGTAGATATTTGCTACAAACATTAGTGAATCCCCACTAAAAGATTTTTTTTTAATTTTTGATGTAGATCCTTCCGATATTTTATTTATCAGTTTATTGTCTGGTGAAATTCCTTCTTTAGATTTTTGGCATCCTAAATAAGATATTTTGTCGCCATTTAACTCACATTTATCGCTATTTATAGTCATACCAGCATTTTGTAATTTGTTTAAAACTTGTTCACTTTATTTAATTTTTCTTTACTGCAAACGCATATACCTATATCGTCTTCATATACGATTATATTTTTTACCCCCGTCGATAGAACTTTTTCAGTTGCTTTTTAAAAAATATGGCTTGAAGCCGTTACGCCAAATAGAAGAGGAGCCCATCTTCGTAAGCCTATTCTGCTATCAATAGTAGTGATTTTTAAAATCATTTCGCCAGTTTCTATTTGGCTATATGCCCATTTCAATTCAATCTTAGCAAAATATTTAATTCTTGGTAATTCATTACTTAGCGTTTATATGTTAAGTAAGGGGAATGAATCAGAGCATATCCGATGATTCACACCTACTTGGTAATCCCCGCATATCCTCAAATCGCCATTGGGCTTCCATAACGCAACAACTGGTGAAGCCCATCTGCTACCACCTTGTGTAACTTTCTCCGAAATCTCTTTTTTACTATTCTTATGGGACCTACCTTTATGGACTAAATGGACTATTAAATATTACTATATGGACTAAATGAACTATTAAATGTTCCTATATTATGCCTCTCAAGAGAGCTGTCTATAGTTGACGAATTGACTACTGTACTTTGCCGTCAGTCGGACGTGCAACACTTTGTATTCGTTCTTTTTGTTTAATAATCTGTTTTCGCTAAATTGCTGAGTTCGAGTTTTCTTTCGGACCTTTTCTGGGTCCACAACACTGGTGGCGAAGATTTAAAGAACTCCACGGGAGAACCATAGAAGAAACAAAAATTGTTTACCAGTGTCTACAACAACTATTTTCTTTAGTTTTGCAACTACAATGGGTAGATAACGAATAGGTATGTTTCAAAATTCAAAATAGACCGGGTGATTATTTTCTTTTAGACGAACATTCGCTTTACATATTTTCAATAGTCCTATGTCAGGTTATTTTGACTTTATACAATTTATAAATTTCTCGGCATTCACTCTTAAACAGTTTAATCCCAGGAGTCCAGGATTTGTGTGTAGTCTACAACAGTGATAGGAATAATCTCAAAACGTCTTTTTTTTGTCACGAAAGTGCCTAGAGTTTTGCCGACAGATTCCATCAAATTGCTTTAAATTAAGTTTACTTTTTCTTACCTTTCACGTTTAACCTGCATGGGAAAAGATATGTCAATCAATTTTTCTTATTTTTCTACTTTTTGCAAGTGTTCTTATCGAATATACGTCTGGATTTTCTGTATGAGGGTTTATACTTTCTAACCTTTCTTTTCCCAATTTGTATCTGAGCACAGATTGGAAATGGTATTTTCTTTTATAGTTTAAACAATTTTCCTAAGGCTGGACATTTGTTTTTCTTTCTTCCGTGTTTTGTCGCAATATTTGCTCTTAATTATTGTGTTGTTGCGTTGTATGCGTCCACAGTTTTTAGAATAATTAAATTCATTAATTAATTCCAGTTGCTGCAGGAATTCTACACTTGTTTCTAAATTCATACCATTCGCTTATAGCCGTCCTAGGTTCTTATTTTTGTATGTAACATCATACATGCCTTTAATTAGTGTTAGAAAAATCAATTCGTCTTCTAGAGACATTTCTCTCGATTCCAGGTTTTCAAATTCGATGCTGCTTTCAAACTGAGTAAATATCGTATTACGGTTTCATTTGGCTTCAGTCTATTTTCCAGAAAATGTGTTTTTTCTACAACAACCTGCTTTTTAGTCACATGTTTCTTTTTAAAACTGTTGAAGTTTCCTCATACGTTAGTCTTCTACTATTTTGGGGTACACCATAATGGATATTTTATTTAGGGCTTCACATCCTGCCGAAGACAAAAAATAAATTCGTAATTTCATTCTCCCCTCCGGTGGCTTTCTTGTCTTTCTGTTTCTTTGCCCGTGCCAACGCTGGTAAACATCTAATCAACGTTTCTACGTGCCCCGGTTCAACCAATGCGGTTAGAAATCTTATCGGCGACGCCATATTGTTATGAAATAGCGTACTCTCTCTGGAATAGCTGTTGTCAGGTCAACAGGTAACTCGACTGGCATTCGTCGTCGCTTACTGCTTTTATTGATGTACCTCATCTACATAGCATACTACATTATCCTAGGTACGAAAATGATCTCCAAAATATTCTTCTTACTGTCTTAAATTCCAACACGATAGAAATGGTAATATTATGCTAGGTGCGTAAAAAATGCATTACTTAAGGGCTAAAAAGCATTCATTGAAATACAGCAAAGTACCTGTCTGTATGAGCAATATGAAATATTGTAACTATTTACACCTTCTATATCATTCGGTTCGGACTTTTGTTCTCATCTTTATTGCCATATTCACGACGTTTCGATCTTTCTACGCTCCGAACTTCATCAGGTAATATAAGTTGGAATTTTGAACCGAACTCTTCATTTAATCCTCAAGGGTAGACTGTTCTTAACCCACGTGCGATGCCTTTTTTTAGGGTGCAGGATAAGGATATCACAGATTATTTCCCTTTAGTAACTGAATTGGTGATATCTTCCACGCGAATTTTTTTTTGTTTTTTTTTATTTTCTTTGTTGTATTTCAAACTTAAATTAATTGGATTTTTTTAAATATGCCATACTGAAAAATCTGACAACACAACATAAAAAGGATTAAAACATATATATTAATTATAAAAAAACTTCATTTGGTCTTTCCTCTTAATAATAACATATTGACAATGAACTTTTTTTATTAAGTTTTGCCCATTTTTGGAGGTAGCTAGATTAACCGTTCTCTTATAAGGTTACATTTACCATTCTTTGACCGAGCAGCCTCTGTTACTCGAGTTATGCATTTCTTCATTCATTCATGCTACGATCAAAGTATAATATCTCTTATCTTAATCTCTAATGGTAATGGCAATAATCATTATACGTCTAGGAGGGGACATTCGGTATTCATTAAATGAGCAGCCACTGCTACTCGAGTTGGGCTTTTATCCACACACTGGCCATTATGCGGGGATCAAAATCTAATATTTGTTCTCTTCCGGATTATACTAATATTAATCGCTGGTAATATTAATCGCTTCGTTTTAAGTGAACATGCGTTATTCATGGATCGATATAATTCATTTATCAAATCTATACAATCTTAGGAGTCTCTTTCTAGTGAATGAAAAGATGAAGTTTCTATTGATGTTGTCATATACTGCTGTTAGATCAATATAGCAGGTATTTCTTTTTTATTGCAGATTTATGCCATTTATCTGGATTTGTTTCATGACATATATGTCATCCTTACAGCCCTTAAAAAAAACGAAAGCCAAATTATGCTGTTATTTGACGATCTGTTATGGTAATTCCCCCACGAACGCATGGAGTCTTCCAGCTATAAATAGGAGCAGGTATTGCCTTTTGGAGAGGTAAGTTTCCAGCAGTCAGCTCTGACAGTTGGACCAAATATTCTAGCTGTAACTCTCTCGTTTGTATATGTTTGTATTATTGTTTCTGTTAATATATTTGTTTAGCGGAATTCCTCTCTTTGTGTCTTTATTTCTGGCTCTAACAAGGCCACAACACATTCATAGAATGGTAATAGCTTAGTTAATACAATGTATATTAGATCATTCACAATGAATCTAATCTCAGCAATTGATCCATCTAAGATACCCACTTCATCAATGGTACAATTGAGATACCTCTACGTTTCAGGGGCTTCGGAATTACCTTTCTGATGTCATTATATATTCGTGCATGATATAACCTAGAGCTTCAAGGAGCGCTTAATGTTTCCTTGATGAAACCAAGTAAGTGTTTATCGAATTCAGGTAGAGGGTATGCTATTTACAAAAGTTCAGTTTTATTGGCAAATGGTATTTTATGAGTCTTTTTTCAATAGCTTTTTTAACTCTTTCATCATTAGATTCGTTACTAGGTTCTTTCATCATTAGGTTCGTTACTAGGCTCTTTCATCACTAGGTTCGTTATAGTTTACCTTTTCTGACAGATTTTGTAATCGACCTATATATACTGGTGCATAAGTGTGTTCAGGGTTGAAGTGCTATTTTTGAAACCAGGACATTTCTTCTGTTTTGGCTTCGATTCTAAGATATTATCGAGGTTGGTTTCTCCACATTTTTCCACGTTTATCCACGTATTCTATGATGTTTGTCTTCATTAATTTGGTTTCCAATTTCACGAAATAATGATTTCGCAAATAATTAACTAGTTTTTGTCTATGTTACTTTTTAAGTGTTTTCCGCTCCATTTTTTCACTTGTTTGTTTCTTTATCAGTCTTTTCAAAATGGGATTGTCGTCCCACGAGATATTTTCTTTCAAAATGCATCTGGAATTGTTTCAGATGCTTCGGTTATTATTCATTAAATTATTCTGACTAGCAGCTTCATTTGTTTTCTTATTATCTTACCATGATTCCTGCTCGTGTGTGAATTTCTAGATTAAATATTGCAATTATGAACGAATATCCCATTCTTTGTTGTATTCACCTGCACAGCCTTCGTTAATTCTGCTACAAAGTACTGACATCATTCTTTGAATGATTCGAACCTCGTATTTGCGTTTGAAGTTTTGAATGTTGGCAATTTGGACAAATATCACTATCATTAGCTTACTCATTCTCAGTTTTTCTGTTGGCGTGTTCAATTCTATAAAGAAGTATTGACATTATTCATTAAATCATTCGAACGAGTATCTTCATTTTTGTTTTATTTATTTCCCCAACTTTCCCGAAGTTGTCTAAAGTTTTCAGATGGAGTTTTGGAATGTTCAACGGGTTTATTATCATTTCAATCCAAGCAAAGCAATAATGCCACTGAAACGCACGCTGTTATAAGCAGTGGGGGAAATGAAAAGAACTTTACTGGAGGGAAAGAACAATAAGAAGAACAGGATTCAAGAAGATAGGAAAGGAAGATTGACGTTGCATTCACATTTTTCTTTTTTAATTTCTAGCTTACAGGGAAGTAAGAAGCTGAATGCGAGACACTCGAAAGAAGAAATTATTAAAATCTCGTTTGTTATATTCAATCCTCTCCCTCTTGCTGTCTTAAATTCTGACAGGAAATACGAAGATGATCATGTATGAGACTGAAAGTACCTGTGAAAATTAATGAAGAAATCTATAGCACCTTCCTTAGCAGTTTAATAACAACATGAGAAACATATCAGTGAAATTGAGAGGATTAAAATTAAAATAAATCGGCATAATACATCTAGATTATTGAACCTAACATATATATATATATATATATATATATATATATATATATATATATATATATATATATAAAGAAATAAGCATACATAGAATCAATCAGCAATATTAATGCGATTAATGGCGAAATCACTTCGCTAGTAGAACATAATTAAAATACTGTTAATCCATTGAATGATGTGATCCACATTTATAAAACTGTTGTCAGATGTTTCTAGTGTATATTTTTTTTAAGTTTAGCAAGTACTTTCGAAGATCCATGTCTCCATCATCAGGCTGTAATTTTTTTCCTTTAAAGTTAAAACTTGAAGACGAAATAATTGTTTGTAGACCGACAGATGTGTTTTTTAAGAATGTGTTATTTATTGACGGTTGTACAATCTCGGAACGTGCGAGTCGCAACGCTAAAGTTCAAAATTTCAAGTGAGAATTTTTATATGAATTTTGTAACATGGTAAATCCATGAATTCTTTTTTTTGCAAGTGTTTTTTTCAGTTAACATGACATGAACTAAGTATATAGTTCAATTAATATAGTGATATGTCTTAGTAGTTTTTTTTATCAGGAATTTCGTACTATGGATCAATTGGTTTTTATAAACATATTAAATTAGGTATATTTAATTTAATATGTTTACACACACACACACACACACACACACACATATATATATATATATATATATATATATATATATATATATATAATGTTTCCAAAAAATGAAAGAAACAGTCGATCTGGAGAATGAAGCTTATCAAGCAAGAATTGTTTGTAAGTTTAGTGAAAGATATAATCACCTACTTCGAAAAAGAGATCGTATTTTGTATACGATCTGCCGAAGAAAAATTACCGGACTAGTTAGCAAAAATTTAAGTATCAGAATCTATGCTAATGTTCTTTCCTCCCTTGCATGGCGTGGCTAATCAGAAAAAAAATCGCTCGGTGAATAAAAGCCGTTGATTTTTTTTTTCGCTTACAAGGCAGGATTTTTTTTCTGAGCTTGGTGGAAGAACAGACATTGTTGCTGGTGAAAAGTGAAGGTTGGATTTGTGACTCCATTTTGTCGTTTCTACGTTGCCTCTTCGACTGTTCCGACACACTATCGTTTGACCTGTGATTTGACTACAAGTGTTGCGGACGAGAGACAGAAGGAACCTATTGCAGGCCTCTATTGCTACTATATATTTACAGTAATCAAAGTATTCAATATTAAGAAATAGACTACCAGCATTTATCTTATTGAGTCAAATTTTTAAAGAGCTTCATCTTATGAGGACGTTAAATCAATTAAAATTGACTTATTTAGAGATTGCGTAATTATTTTCTTAAAAACTGTTAAGTTTTAACGTCCCATTTTAAATTAAGAAAGAGCAGCTTATTTCTCAGCTGCATTAAGCAAGGACAAAACTATGTAAAATCTATAATAAATATACGTAACCTTTTAATAAATTCAAATTAGCACTGATGACCGGATACTATTTGCGAAGTCGAGGAGAGGAGATACGTTTAGTATATATCTGTTGGACATCATCTCTTGTATATATATATGCACACGCACACGCACGCACACACAAAGAAACATATATATATATATATATATATATATATATATATATATATATTTCTCCAAAAACAGTGTATAGATAAAAAAGAAAAGGGGGGCAAAACTAGACGATATCGACACCCAGCAATTGATAGGACTATCTCGGCAATCGATAAATTCTTATGGGTCAAAAGACTCCGATAACTCAATCGTGGTGACTTATAAATAGACTCTAACATTTCCAACCAAATCACAATTCCCTTAATATTTCTCATGAAACCATTCTTTCGCGTTATTTATGTCAACGGTTTCAATATATTAATTTAGGTTCATTTTCTTTCTTATTGCCTATATGATTTATAAAGTTATTTTTTCATATTTTTCTTCTTTTTCTTTTTTTTCTTCTTCTTCTTCTTCTTCTTCTTCTTCTTCTTCTTATTATTATTATTATTATTATTATTTCCTTTGATTTCTGGTATGCACTCATTACTTTCCGTGTCCCGACCAGAGAGCTAAGGTCAGAAATTGCATCATGACATTTTCTACTAAGCAATTTTAAAACATGACATATATCTTACATCGATAAAACCCTTCGAACGGTGTCGGCTGTTCTCGTGAGAACATATTTATTTGTATTTCTTTACGGTATGGGCTTCCAGGAATCCCTTTGATTAGTCTACTGGTGTCTTTTCCAACCTATCCGAGGGCTCCAACTACAAAATTTATTGGTGCTGTTCCCATGTGCCACATATTATTATTATTATTATTATTATTATTTGTGTATGTCATGTTTCCTCCTTTGTATCTTGTAGAACCGAGTCCAAACTATGGTGTTTAGGCTATATGGGAGAATTGTCATTTAATTGATAGCACAGATGTCAATAATCATACACTTCCTGAATTTCTTATCTTTGATGATAATATCAGGTCTATGGTTTTTATTTTCTTGCCAGTTTGAATTGGCATGTCCCAGAGGATAGTTACATCATTATTTCGGGTAATTGTGTCAGGTTGGTGCTCATACCATCTCTCAGTAGTTTTGATTTTGTGCTTCTTGCTTATCTTCTAGTGCATATATGTGGCTATGTTGTTATGTCTGTAGATATATTCATTTTTTGCCAGTTCCAGATACCTGAGCTCGCCAGTTCCATCTTATTTCCCACAGATCCTGCATTTTGGGTTAGTTCCGTCCTTCATTATGCCTTGTTACCATTATTATTAGTATTAGTATTATTATTATTAGTAGTAGTAGTAGTAGTAGTCGTAGTAGTATTTCTTTTGATTTTTGTAGCATACACATTTGCTTCCGGGTCCCAACAAGAGATCTAATATCAGAAATAGCTTCATGACATTTTCCACTGATCATTTCTTTTAAAAAAAGCAACCTAACACATACACATTTTACATGAATAAGTTCTTCGTAATCTATGAGCCGTACTTGTGGGTATGATTTTTGGATTTCTTTAAGGAATGGGCTACCAGTGTTCCCTTCAGTGAGACTATCGTCACCTTTTCTAATCAATACGAGGGCTCCAACTACAAGTGAAATGTGCCACATATTTTAGCTTTCCACTTCGAGATTCTTTTACCATGACAGTTTTTTGAAGATCTTCAAAGATACATTGCAAACTGCAGGAACTTCCATTTAAAAAAGAAAGGACATTCAGTTCTTGTGATCTTTGAGCACGATGTCTAGGCGATTAAATTTGATTGTTCTGAAAATTTGTGCAGATCCTATCTATGTAACCGGGTATGGATGGTGTTTATACCAGTTTGTTGCAGTTTCCTTCTTGTAAAAGTTGCATATTTTCCAGTGCAGATATTGACCTACTTAATACTTAGTTCTATATTCTGTGGGAGCTAACATCGTGCATCATGTTACAAGATGGTAATTTTTTTTGGACATTTATCACAAGATCTGCATTTTGGGTTAACACAATTTTTCAGTATGTTTGCTAGGAAATGTCGAGTTAGCAAGCAACTGTCATATGAAGTTAGAATAAAACCTTCGGTTCCAACATTAAACCCTGCGCTACGTAACAACTGATGGCTTCGCGGTTATTGTTGTTCTTCTTATTATTATTTCCTTTGATTTCTTTTATAATAATAATAATAATAATAATAGCATTGTTATTAGAGACCACAAACAAACAAAAAAGTGCCTCCTTATTGATATGGCAGTCCCTGAAGACTGCAATGTATCTTTGAAGATATTCAAAAAGCAGTCAAAATACAAGGACCTTGAAATAGAAATTTCAAAAATGTGGCACATGGGAACATCAACAATCCCTGTTGTAGTTGGAGCCTAGGATTGGTTGGAAAAGATTCCAGTAGACTTATTGAAGGGATCATGCCTCAGAGAGATACAGAAATTGTTCTGACAAGTACAGCCCACACTTTACGAAGGGCTTTATCTATGTAATTTTTTTTTGTCAGTGGAAAGTATCATGGTGCCATTTCTAACCTTACGTCCCTGGGCGGGACCCGGAAAGAAATGTGTAAACGCCAGAATTCAAAGGAAATAATAATAATAATAATAATAATAATAATAATAATAACAATAACAATAACAACAATCCCATACGCATCAGTTGTTTCTTCTTCTTCTTCTTCTTCTTCTTCTTCTTCTTCTTCTTCTTCTTCAAATAAATACCTAATTACCAAGTCCCCTCCGGTGACGATGAGTATAAGGGCCCCATAGGAGAGTTATCTATGCACATTTGAGAGGTTCCATTTAGATTAAGAGGGTTTTAGAGTTCTGCCTAAAGTAACTCCTTGACACTCGTGTATCCAGGAATTTCACTCACATGACTTTCGGTACCCTATTTCCTTTGATTTTGTTCGAATAATAATAATAATAATAATAATAATAATAATAATAATCTCATCAACATTATTATTATTATTATTATTATTATTCCAATGGTCCTATCACAACAGGAATAATCGCACTTTTAAGTTAACACATTTTTCGTACTTCGATTTGCAAGTCCTTATTTCTTTTTTTTTAATTCTTTTTATTTTATTTTATTTTATCTTTAAAAAATATTGGAATCCTGAGAGGAAAAGTCATATCAATTAGCTTTCAGAGTCCTTTCTTAAAATCTTTTATGCTTATGTCTGTATGGATAGGGAAGTTCCACAGTCTAGTAGCTTCCTCACCATTTGAGCACCATTCCGGTAGTGTTTGTACCATGTATCCGGAAATTCAATACCATAGTTTGAACAGGTATAACAATAAATATATTTTCCAAGCCTGTAATGTCTAATAATGTTGTTGGTGTTGGTGTTGTTTCTACAAATAGTACTAGTAGGTACGGTGGAGTAATCGATAGCGGCTCGAACTGTGGAATCGGAGAGCCGTGTTCGAAATCCACTTGAGTTCATTAGATTCACTTACGTGATAATAACCTAAGGAATGTTATGAATTCATCTCTTCCTCCATGGAGAGAGGTGCTATGGGTAAATAGTAAGACAGGCTGGGTACCATAAACTTGATTGTCAATCAATCTAGAAGGAAAACCCGAATTCAAACGACCTGCTGCCTTGTAGGTTATGTCTTCTTAGTCAAAGAAGGTAATTTAAAAAAACAAATCCATCTCGCATGTCGCATTGAAGAAAGAAACTGCCAACCATCTACCCCGATCCATGATAATGGAGTCATCGATACAATGGTTTAAACAAAAAAAAGCCTTAGATTGTGCCGTGGACCTCTCTTATTTCGAACCACTCGCCAATAGATTTATCCCCTTCGGCAATTTAAACGGTGATTATTATTATTAATTATCATAATTATAAAATAGGACAAGAAATACGAAAGGAAAGAAAAGGTTTCACAAAATTAAAGCTAAAATGAATCTTTGCAAGAAAAAAAGGGGAATGATAACTGTAAAGAAACTACTAAGCTGAGAAAAAATATATATTCCTGCTATTTTATGTCGATTCCTGGTGGTCGCCGAGAGATCAAAGATTCTTTGGTTGATGGTCAAAAAATTTGGGACGTTTGGAGTAAAACTATTTTCCTAAACTAAATTTTAAATTTGATTTAAATACAAGGAAGGTCAAAAGTAAAGGCATTTTTTTCCGTGTTGAGGTCGATAGAATGGCGGGGAGCAATTGGGTGGCTAGACTTTACACCACCGAATATTTTATTTGTGGGAGTGTAATGAAAGATTTGGCTTAGTTAATCAAACCGAAAACAATTCCTGAATTAAAACAAGCAATTTCTGATACGTTTTCTGAAATTAACGTACGATTCCGTCAAATATTTCGCAGAAGAGTTGCTGACAGGGTTCAGTGTTGTATTGAACATGAAGGGGATAATTTTGTCAAATATTATGTTAATCATTATAAATAATATTGTTTTTATGTGTCAATACTTATAAATTTTCTTAAACTACTTTAATTTACTTCTGCTCAATGAAAGTTAATAATTTAAAAAGGACATTACTTTTGCCGCACCCTGTATTTATACGGAATAAATAATATAAAGGGTGCGATGGGTAAATTGTTGTCTAAATTATTATTTTTTTTTTTAAGGCATTTCACCCCAAGCAAGGAGGGAAGCCACTAGCACGCAATAGGTTACAGTGAATTTGGAGCGAGAGCAGATAGGAGTGATAGAGGAATTGATGAGGAGAAGGATAGTGGATAGATCAAGGCAACTGGGGATTGACATTACATTTGAATAGCTGGAGATTGTAGCTATCAGGGAAACAGGAAAAGGGAAGGGAGTTCGCCAGGTGAGAGGTGTGAGATATGAAGCTATTGGCGTAGAAGAGACGGCTACATTTAACAGTTTCGACAGTGAAAGGGTGAGAGCGGGATGCCAGCCTCGTAGGGCGCTTGAATTCATGAAGTCTGGGAACCAGTGAAAGCAGCTCATCAGAGCAATTACCAAATAAAAATGAAAATAACATTGACATCTCATTTTAACAGATATATTTATCAAAATGACACAAAAATATCTTGTACTACAGAGTAAATCTATTTAAAAAAATCGCCATTGCTTTCAGCCCTGACCTGCAGACATGTTCGGAATCCCCTGAAACTCTTCTGGATGGTCTCCTTGTTTAAGTAGGTGAATGGTGCCATAATCCTTGCCTTCAGTTCATCGTTATATGTTACAAAAAGTTTTTTTGGTATCTCATTCAACATAATAATCAAGGGAGTTGCAGTCTAAGGAGTTAGCTGGCCAGATATAAAGGTTGATGCGGTGGCGGAAATTGTCTAACTGCCATAACTGGCTTCTACTGCTTGTGTGGCAAGATGCAGAGTCCTGTTACCAGACATAAGATCTTCCAGCAGTCACTCCCTTGACGCAGTTCCTCCTCAAGGCACTTGACGCAGGCTTCCGTGTTGACTCTGAGACCCTCACCAACAAATTCGAGAGTTATTTTCATATCAGAACGATCAGATTGGATTTTCCGAATTGTCATACCTTCGTAAGCACCATTAGACTCACCGAACTCTTTCCGAATCCTGTGCACCCTCCGCAGATTAACACTTTGATATGTTCGTATTGTTGGTTCTGGTACGAATGCCAAGCAGTACAGCATGCCGTTTCCATATTTTGGCGGATTAAATTGCGTCCTGGTGCTTTTTCTCTTACAGACGGTTCCCAACTGACTCTACTATACTGTGCAGTCGACACACAAAAAAAAAAAAAAAAACAACGCGCATGCGCAAAATTACAAATATAAAATGGCGGCAATTTCCCCATCGCACCCTGTATGTTAGTTCAGGCAACATAGCCAATGGCAACTTTAGTTCTAATGTTATATCAAATTCGGCGATATTTAATCAAAAGTCTGTTTATGGAAATAGATACATTGACAAATTAAAATGGTTCCTCTCACTCTCGGCAATGAGACCCGAAGGAAGATAAAATGGCCCCCAGCGATAAAAAAGGGAGCCTGGCAGGATTTCGACACTGACATTTGCGAGATACTCCAGTCAGCTACAAAGAGGGACGTTGATAGGCAACTAAATTTCATGACGACAATAATATCATGGTGTCAGAGAGATTTGGTTGCGTCGAGCTCTGACAGCCAAGGATGCGCTACACTGCCAACCGTAGGGTGAATAAAATTAAAGACTTAAGGAAAGAAATAAGATCCCTTAAGAATCTTTACAAAAGGGCAAGAATAGAGGAGTGTCAACCCCTCGAGGAGCTCCGGGGAATACTCAGAGGGAAATTAAAAGCTATACGCCGAGCGGAATGGCATAGGAGAAGGAGGAAAGAAAGATAAAAAAGTGGACAAATTTTCTCTCCAACCGTTTTGGCTTTGCAAGAACATTGCTAGGGGATAGGCTCAATGGGAAATTGTTGTGGAGTAGTTTTCACAGTGGAAGCTTGTATTTTAATAAGTCGTCCTAAATTAGGTTCGACGTACAAAACGTTAGGAACTTGAAAAATAAGAGTTAATGACGCAGCAATCTAGTTGTGATGGTTGGTACTTCAATGTCCGATATCGTCTCACTTGCTCAACACCACTGAGTCCAAACTGGCGACCGCTACTGCTACTTATTGTCTGGGGAAAGTCCATTACAATAGAATAGGTACTATAACAGAAATTGGAGACATCAGAAGAAAAAATTAACAACTACCATCGAAATACCATGAGTGACCTGCAAAAGAGCAAGAACTGGGTCTCAATACCCGCTTAATTCCTCAGGAGCCACCACTGGAACAATTTGACACCCGCTTGCTCACCTGGAAAGGACGTTGTGAGAGCTAGCAGATCCACCTCAGCAGCAGGACCGAATGCGGTATCTTACCATGTGCACAAGCGGTGTAAGGGAATTCTGCAAATTTTGTGGAATATATTAAGAGTCATTTGGCGAAGAGGCAGGATCTTGGAGCAATGGAGATTCGCTGAGGGAATCACTGGACCAATTTCGAATCAGTTCCTTACTCAACACCGAAAGTAAGATATTTTTCGGTTTATTATCAAGACGCATTTCGAAATTCGTTCTTGGAAACGGTTACATTGAGACATCAGTCCAGAAGGACGGGGTCGCCGGTATACCAGGTTGCCTTGTGCATACAGTGGTCTTGACACAGCTCCTGAGACAGGCGAAAGAGAGAATAGGGGACCTGACTGTATTGTGGTTGGATCTCGCTAACACCTACGGGTCCATGCCACACAAACTGGTGCAAGAAGCCCTAAATAGACATCACGTACCTCAATCAGTATGTAATCTCATTGTAGACTACTATTATGATTTCCGGCTGAGAGCATCTTCAAGTACAGCAACATCAGAATGGCAGACCCTGGAAAAGGGTATCATCACAGGTTGCACAATATCTTCTGTCCTATTTTCATTGACCATGAACATGCTTGTAAAGGCAGCCGAGGTGGAATGCCGAAGCCCTGTGTCTAGATAAGGAGTCCGCCAAGCACCGACAAGGGCATATATGGACGATTTAACCGTGACAACATCTGTTAAGGGAGGTAGATGGCACTTAAAAGGTCTCGAGGAAAATACGACTTGGGCCAGAATGTATTTTAAGCCAGCAAATTCCAGGTCATTAGTATTGAAAAAAGGCAATGTCATGGAGAAAGTTCCTATTCTGAGCGAAAATCCTGTTAAGGACTTGGGTAAGACTTTCAACAGCAGTCTGATGGACACACCCGCGATCCAGCAGACTATAAAAGATCTTGACGAGTGGCTGACGAAGATCGACAAATCTGGATTGCCAGGACGTTTTAAGGCATGGCTCTTTCCAGCATGCAGTTTTGCCCCGGATATTGTGGCCATTGCTCGTCTATGATATTCCGATTACCAGCGGGGAAACGTTAGAGAGAGAGAAGATATTAATCGTTTGAGAAGGTGGTCGCGTTTGGCGAGATGCTTAAGTTGTGCGGCCCTCTATGGGAACAGCAACGCATTGCGCCTCTCCTTTAGCAGCCTTGTGGAAGAATTCAAAATCACGAAAACGAGAGAACGGCGACAGAATGCAGAATCTAAAGAACCAAAAGTAGCAGCACCAGGAATTGAGACAAGATCTGGCAGGAAGTGGAGCGCTTAAAGAGAGTTGCGAGTGGCGAAAAAGAGACTTAGGCATAAAGCTATATTAGGGTCAATAGCTAAAGGCAAAGTGGTGTTGGGGTTTTTCCCCTGTCCGCAAACCGCCATTGCCAAAGGCAAAGAAAGACGCCAACTCATCCAATAAGAAGTCCGTGCGGGCGTAGAAGAAATGCGTTACTGTAAAATGGTCGGTCTACGTCAGTAGGGGGCCTGGACAAAATGGGAGAATGTAGAAAAGAAAAGAATTACTTGGTCAGATTGCTGGCGGTCGGACTTTAGCGAGATTCGATTTCTCATCAAATCAGTATATGATGTCCTACTGAGCCCAACGAACCTGCATATATGGGGGAAGGGCGAGACCCCCAATTTCCAACTATATGCAAGGAAAGGATCCTTACAACACATCCTCAGTAGTTGCCTAAAAGCTTTGGGTAATGGTCGGTACCGTTGGCGTCACGACCAAGCACTCAAAGCAATTGCGAACGAGGTGACTGAAGCTATAAGGGCTAGTAAGCATCAACCAGGGAAAAAAATTGAATCAGATTAACTTCGTAAAAGCTGGACAGAAGACACAGAAACAGATGAGATAGAGAGAACGAAGCTGTTATCTTCCGCAGACGATTTGCAGTTGATAGTGGACCTAGAGACCCATCTGAAGTTCCCCAGACACATAGGCGTAACATCGCTAAGAGCGGATCTGATATTGCACTCCAACAACACAAAGCAGTGCATTATTTGGGAACTGTCTGTGTCATAGGAGGAAGATATTACACTAGCTAATGAGAGAAAGAGGTTCAAATACCAAGAACTTGTCGAACAATGTCGTCAGAAGTCATGGAAGATATACTATGACCCGATAGAAGTTGGTTTCAGGGGCTTTGTTGAACAGTCGTTGTGCAGAGCCCTAGTAAAAATAGGCGTAGTGGTGGCAGTTAGGGCGAGATCGCTGAAGGACATTACCAATGCAGTTCTAACTGCGTCAAAATGGATTTGGCTTAAGCCATCAGAGCCAGGGAAGAAATAATGAAGACAATAAGGAAAATATCAGAATCATAATTAGGACATATGTTACACGTTATTAGGGACAATATATCAAATTAGGGTAGTCGAATGGTTATGGATAGAGTTTGAGAATCCTTGGCGTATGTGGGGGGGGCGGCATGGATAGGAGTTTTTTTTTCTTTGTTTTTCGGTTACTGATTTTTATTTTTTATTATTATTTTTTTTTTGTTAGCGTTTGCTCGCGGTTTTATTTCAATATTAAAGCCTAATTGCATTATTTATTATGAATGGAATGTGGGGAGAAAGATATAGTTTCGTAGTAATAGTAATCTGGAAATTTAGGGAGTCGATGCTAGTACTAATTGGGTAGATTTATTTTGAGAAATGTGTATCAGATTGTAAATATTTGTATAGGTTACTTAATTGAGTAGATAGCATATTTATTTATTTATTGTTATTAGGCCAGCGAATTATTTTAGTCGGTAAATGACAAAACGGGAAAGGAAATCTAGATAAATTACTATTAGTTAATTTGTAATGAATGGTTTCGTGAATTAAAGTAAATGGCGTGTAGAAGTTACGCACGTGATTCAATACATGTGTCTGTACTTAGTTACATTTATGTGTGGATGCGGAAACGTACACGTATGTGATATTTTTAATGTGGTGTTATTTTGTTTGAATAAGAAAATAAGGTAAGCGTTACAGATTGACCTGATAGTTAGAATAGCGAATTTCTTTTTAGAAAGTGCTAGAGTAGGATAGATTTGGGTTGGGTACGCGTGTAGGCTGAATTAAAGATTTAGTATCGCTATGGGATTAGTATTTAATATGTAAAACATGGGCTTAAACAATGCAATAAAGATGCAAGCTCACCTCGTTATGGATTCCGGAAGTAGTAAATCGAAACCGGTTGAAGTAAAAAGCTAACACTATATAGTAGTGGAGTGTGAAAAGCCCTGTTTTCATTGGATGGCGCTGACTGATATATGTCAATAAGAACGGTCGAAGTCCAGCCTTGCTAGTTTCTTATGTTTACTGGTTTTTGGGGTTGCGACGGCGAATATTTTTTCTCGTTATCCCTGACATTTTTCTGACTGATGGTTGCCACCCGACTTTTGTCTGACTCAACGTTTTTTCTTTGAACTTGCAGTTTTGTTAATTTTGTTTTTATTTTTTTGCTCTTTTTTATTACCCTTATATTTTTGTTAGCGCTTGTAGGCCAATAATAGCCAAAAAAAGACCAAGAAAAACCCAGAAAATATGGAGGCCAATGATGACCAAAAAACACCAAAGAAAACCCCAAATGAATGGAGGCCAATAATAGCCCTCAAACAAGCAAAAATATGGAGGCCAAGAATGTCCAAAAAAACAGTACACACAAGACAAGTGATACTGAAGAGGCAGGGGTTTGCCTTGTTGTTGGAAGTCCCCACCTAATTGCATTATCGATATTGAGAAAATCTTGGAGGATGCCAAGAGCTACGCAAACCTTGTGGTAGAAGGTGGGCTCTTGGAGATCCTATCGAAAAATTGATAAAAGAATAGTGTCGGTCTTTGTTGTCGACAAGCGTTCGCGCAAAATATGTCGTTCGAGACAGTGTTTAAAACACTAGAGTCCCTGTGGTTCAAGCCACATCGAATCATTAAGGGTAAAGTCTTTTTCATATGGGACGTATTGTTACTCACTGCCGAAGACTGCGTTAAAGCAACTGGTCAGTAAATTATCACGAAAGATTTAATTCGCCGAACAGAATTCAAAGGCATCGAGGAACACTTGGCGGCATTCTTGTTCCAGTACTGAGAAATTCTGGGTGCTTTCGGCAGATCAAGCCGTTCTTGACGACATCTCATCGGGTAGCTGTAGCGGGTGATTGGAATGCCGTCCTCGACCCCGATATAGATCGTATAGGGCAAAAACCGGGTATTAACAACCGAGACGTGAAATCATTTCGGGACTTTATCGACAGGTTTGATCTTGTCGATAAGTTCCGGAATGAGCACTCTAGGGAGATAGCTTGGACTTGGACAATAGTGGCAACTCGGCTCCTGGGACTCTTGCTAGATACCTCGACCGAGTCTTAGTTAGAAGAGTCGATATATGGTTCTTAAGGTGTCCAAGTTTCCATTATATAGTTTATTCAGATCATAGGCTTGTCTTGGTCCGTGTAAATTTAGATAAGCCTAAGGTTAGGTTGGCTGGCTACTGGAAATTAAACTGTTGATTGTTTGGTGAGCGAGATTTCCGGGACCAGCTGCTACTAATGATACAGAGGGAACTGACGGGAGTCGTTGTAGGGAAGGCCTGGTTGGATAAAGTTTGCTGCTGATTTTAGTCGTCGACACAATCTAGATAGATTAGAGGCGCAAATGGCTTTAGAACAAAAAGTTGTTCGGGCAGTTAAATCCCGTGATAGTGGAAAATAGCCTTTGCTGAGGTAGAGTTGTCCTCTTTGCTTATCAAGAAGGATCAAGCTCTGCTAGTTAGGGCTAGGCTAAAAAGAATGTCCTCTGAGGCGATGAATATGACCGCTGAATTGTGCGGTGAGGAGAATTGGAACGCGTCTCGGCCACATATCGCCAGCATCACATTGCCGGATAAGCGGACCGTGACTACAAGCGCGGGCATATGTGAAGCCTTTCAAGATTAGGTTCAGAAACTTTTCACCAGGGAGCCCGGTCTAAGCCCTGCTCGGTTCGACGCCTATTTAGCGACTTTCCCTGCCTTGAGGCAGCTAAAGCGGCTGGGTGCGAGGGTCCCACCACAAAATCGGAAATCTGGAACAGGTTAGCCTGGATAAGTCTCCGGGACAATATGGCCTTCCCTACGAAGTTGAGGCAGTCGCTCGTTTTTGTTTCTTTGCTGGAACTGATTTTAAACAACTGGATGAAGCAGGGATCTATACCTCAAGGTTTCACCAGGGGTGTGATCATGTTGCTGCGTAAGGAGAAAAAGGGTGAGGATGGGGTAGATAACTTTCGACTTTTAACCATGTTAAACACGGAGTTGAAGATTTTAGATCTTAGCCAACCGTTTGCAGCTTGTCTGATTGGCTCCGAACAGACTTGTGCTGTGAGGGGTAGGACTATTCAGAAAACCCTTCATATGGTACGCATGATCTTAGAACAAGTCGACAGTGAAATCGCTCTGATCAACTTAGATCAGTCCAAGGCCTTCGTTAGGGTAGACATTCGTTTCCTGGAGTCTGTCCTTTCGGCGACCGGTTTCGGGCCGGACTTTTGCTCCTGGATCCGGCTTTTGTATGCGACTCTCGGTGCGCTGGTGGAAGTGAATGGAGTACGATCGGAGCCTTTTGTATTTTCTCACTCCATTCGTCAAGGTTGTCCGCTTTCGCCTTTGCTTTATGTTCTTGCGTTGGAACCTTTCCTTCGCAAATTAAAGACGAATCCGGTCCTACGCGGAATTTCTCTCCTTGGGGCTACCAACTTAGCCAGGTATTGCTACATTTCAACCCAGGCGCCCAATGCCATATTGAGCGAGCCGCCTGCTTCGTAAGATCAAGCTCGTCAATCAGCTCATCACAAACGGACACCCTGACTATTACTCGATACAATATCCTACGAGACAACACCTGGACGTTGGAGAGTCCATCCGACGCCCATAAGATGCGTTTCAGAGCACGACGAAAGGCTATAGAACCTGGTCTGTATTACTATTTACCCATAGCTGGAGGGTGGATAATAAGAATGTTCATACCTTTCTCGAGTGCATAACACGTAAATGAATATAATGGATTCGACTGATTCTGTGTGTTTCCATATATTTCCCTCTCCCCACGCCCCAATATTCGTATTCGGTATTTTTAAAAAAATATTAAGGAGTTTGGAATCTTATATATATTTCTTTATTTCTTTCACTGCTTATGGTGCATCTACGATTCTACTGGCTTATGCAGCTTGTGATGGTGACATTTACACGATGCTAGTTTCTAAATTACTTATTCTTTTTTTTCAAAGTTTACAGCTTCTATTAAGGCTGATGTTTATATGTTATCGACAGAACCTGATGTTTTTTATGTTAAACTTGATCAGAGTCTTTTAAGATAACGCAATAAAATTTTGGAGTCTAAGCAAAAAAACAAAACAAAAAAAAAACAGATGAAATCTTCAAAATTGCGTCTTCTGCGTTTAGACATTATAGCAGATAATATAAAGCAGGAGCGAATATGGAAAAAAAGCCAAATTGGATAAAAAAATATTGGAAATGATTTAAAAAAATTAACAGAAATAAATTCGAAAATGAAGAACAGGAAAAAACGGCTAACTAAAAATATAAACTTGACGC
This sequence comes from Acanthosepion pharaonis, assembly GCA_903632075.3. NCBI lineage: Eukaryota > Metazoa > Mollusca > Cephalopoda > Sepiida > Sepiidae > Acanthosepion > Acanthosepion pharaonis. The sequence goes on from CAHIKZ030000169.1 coordinate 2,251,561, forward strand.
CATTTTAAATCCCGAAAACACTTGCAAATGTCATGATGCTCCGTGCCTTGCAGCTGATCTCCCATCTGAATTTTCTCGAAAAACCTTATATAGAAATGACTGGTTTGTAATTTTCAGTACTTCAAAAACTAAGATTCAAAAAGTAAGATTGTTTCATCTTAACCGATTTGAAACTGGGTTTTCACAAGTTACGGTGAGCGTTTTGCCCACCAAGTGCATGATGTCTCAGCTTCATTCCAGAACTCGAACAGACATCTTATATACGAAGATGCTGGGAAAATGGTCGACTCATTTTATCGATCCTGGAAATACCAGAAAAAGTCTGACACACTTTTTTTCAAGTCAAGATTAAAGCCAAGTCTAAAGTATTTCTATCATATTTGGACTTGAGATGCTCAATCCTTACATTACAATTTTCAAATAATTCACAATCGTTTATACGGTCTTTACAGGGAGGATTTATTCTCCACACTTCAACCCCTTTTCTCTCAGACACAAAGTCGCTGTCCTATCACTAAGCCATTGGAATTTCTATGTCAAATGTTCAGATGAGCGCTCCATTCTTTAGTTCCATCAGTTCAGACATTTATAGCTTGGACATGGCATTTCCACGGGGTCGAATCACCTTCATTTCCTACGTATTCAAAATATAGGTAAAAACATCCACTATTTTTACAATAACGGCTATATAATGGAACAGACTCCTCTCTGGATGTTTTTTTGAGCACTAAAATTATAACCTCTTCATGTCAATGATCGATAATTTTCTATCTTCATTATCCTTGTAATCTTCAATTCTTAACACTAGCTTTCATTCAAGGTATATATCATTCATCATACATATTTTAAAAGTCACATGCTCTTTTGAATGGCCCACAGGCATTTGGGGGGAGGGGTAACTTCAGTATACTAAAAGAAAAAAAAAACTTAAATGTAAATTCATCTTGATCGACAAGCATATCAGTAGTCGATATGGCTACCTTGGTGGAGCATTTCTACTGTTTTAAACATTAATTATCACCGATCTGGTAAGCTGGTTGTGCAGAAATAAAACATTCTCAGCATAGCCGTCCAGGAATTCGATACAGATATTGAATTCACAAAGTTTTGAATTAACCCATGGTACAGTTTACATGCATTTCTCAACCGCACTATCGTTGCCAATGTAGCTCTTTAAGAAACAGATTTCGTTCTTTTTCAGCTCATTTTTTTAACACGTGCGAGTCTCTTTCTAGACAAGGGCCATCATGGGTGAACCCTTCAATAAAGTTTAGATCTTTTCTGTTAATTCCCCTCAAAATAAAAAGAACTTATAATTACAAACATTCATACCAAATTCTTTTAGTGTGAGGCCCTTCCATTGCATTGTGGTTAGGCTGAACTTTGCCATCACGCCAACTGAGGGCGAGTCAGGTGCACTATTTCTAAGTGTAAGGTCAACGTTCGCGCTCATCCCTATAAACAATCCCAAAACTGACTTTTTTTCCTTGTATCTAACTGGAATATCATCCGCAATTACGAAATGTTAATAACCCCCTGATTTTTAGTAATTTTTCATTCTGGGCCGGAGGTGGTGCGAAGCAGGCTAAACATAATTTGATTTAAAGTTTATAATTGCAAAAAAGTGCCAAAATTTTAATAAATCCGGGTCTCTTATATCCGGGTTACACTGATGGAACTTTGATTCAATAATATACAGTGTAACCCGGATATAAGAGAGTGGTCGGGACCGGAGACGAAGTCTCTTATATCCGGGTTTCTCTTTTATCCGGGTTTGGGCTCTTTTATATACATTAAGACAGGCTCTAATTTGGGACCAGAGAAAATCTCTCTTATATCCGGGTTTCTCTTATATCCGGGTTACACTGATGGAACGTTGATTAAATAATATACAGTGTAACCCGGATGTAAGAGAGTTGTCAGGACCGGAGAAGACGTCTCTTATATCCGGGTTTCTCTTATATCCGGGTTTGGTCTATTTTATATACATTAACACAGGCTCTAATTTGGGACCAGAGAAAATCTCTCTTATATCCGGGTTTCTCTTATATCCGGGTTACACTGATGGGACTTTTATTAAATAATATCCAATGAAACAGATTTGGTTTCAAAATTTTCTTGTGGTGAATTAATATTTCCGATAAGTAATTTTACATTATTTGAGATGAATTAAAAAAAAAAAAGATTCTAAAATCTGATGCTTTATTATTTTTCCCAATCCCTGTTCTATCAACCATTTACACAATCTTGTTATACGTTGTTTTCTCTTTCTGTCTTGCCTTCAAGATGACCTGTGGGTGTCAAATTCTTCACGTGTTTTTTTTCCTACAAATTTCAACTCTCTCTTTCTGGTGTTAAGTCTCCTTTTATTTAGATTTCTTCGAAAACTTCCTCATTGCTCACATGTCCAATCGATGTTAGTCTCAACATTAATCTGTTCCTCCCCTTCTCTTCATATTCCATGATAGGATTATCCTGTATTCATTACCATATAGTAAGAATAATATTATAATATTAAATAGTAAGACTAGCATAATATTAAATAGTAAGACTAATATTATAATATAAACTAGTAAGACTAATATTAAAATATTAAATAGTAAGACTATTAGTATATTAAATAGTAAGGCAGATATTATGATAAAACAAATAAGATTAATATAATATTAAAAAGTAAGACTAATATAATAATATAAACTAATAGACTAATATTAAAATATTAAATAGTAAGACTATTAATATATTAAATAGTAAGGCAAATATTATAATATTAAAAAGTGAGACTAATATTGTAATATTATATAGTAAGATAAGTATTATAATATTAAATATTAAGACTAATATTATAATATTAAATACTAGATTAATATAACGAAACGGTTCATTAGTCTTGTATTTATTACTAACGAAATTTTTCTAGTTCACAATTCTATGAGTATTGAAATTTCTAAGCTTTCTTTCTTCATTATTTGCCTGAAAAATTTCAAGATTTCTTTCTTATTTTCAGTATAAAAGTCCATTTTCTCTAAAACTGTTTTGCTCACATGTTCAGTCCATATTATTCTCAGAAACCTTTCGTGGAACCAGATTTTTCTTTCTTCAAACTTAGCCTTCATCTGTGAGTAGATTGTTCAGAATTCATCGCCATATGTTCGGACTAGTATTACGAAACGGTTCAGTTCTCTTTTATTTGCTTCTAAAGAAATTTTCCTGTTTCTTAATACTGGGAGAATCAGATGTGTAGAAAAATCACGTGGTAGAGAGTTGTGGAGCAAGCTAAGTGAACAACAATCCAACCTTTAGAAAGAGAGCTATTTATGTTGCCATAGAGCATTTCATTGTGCTAAAGTGGGATAGTCCATTGCTTGGGCTGTGATTGGCTGCTGGTACCTGAGTGGAGGTATTTCTATATAAATACCAGCTTGATTCATCTGTTAGTTTGCAGGGTTTGTATTGAGTTACAACCTGCTTTATTTTTGTCTGCCAGCTGGACGCTAGCTGGGACCTTTACACCGGTAAGTGCTGTTTATTATTATTATTCTACAAGATGTTTTAAGTCCCTTTTCCTTGCCATGTCCCCTAGAAAATACAACTGTCACTTTCTGATGTATAGCATAAGCCTCTACTTTGTTTCCATTTTCTTCAAAACCTCGTCGTTGATCACATATTCAGTTCAATGCATTCTCAGCATCCTTCTGCAGAATCACATTTCCGCTGTCTCAAGTCTCGTCTTCATCTGTGATTTACTTCCTGTAAATTAGCATCTAGTTCTATTGCTTGTTTAATATTAATAAGAAAAAAGCGATCTAGATGTTGGTTTACAGCAGGTAAATACACTGGGAATAGAAGCTTGTTTTAGCTTCAAAAAGAGATAAATTAGCAATTTTGGAAAGTACCGTAGGATGTTAATGTCTTTCTGGATCGATATTTCTGGATCACCTAGATCTTGAGATCTTATCCTCAATCTCAAATTCCGAACGTTAGCCTTTTAACATCTCACTCATAAACGTGAATTGAATTGCTTAAATATTTTTAGGGCAGTATTCATTCTTTACAATTTATTAATAACTTTATTTTTTTTACGTTTATTGAGTTCTTCATCTATTTTATTTTTATTTTTACAAATGGCGGTTTGCTTTGTTTGACAGCTTATGAATCTCGCATGGATCATCTAAAACCGTGACATGCTTATATTTCATAATTTTGTTGGTCGGGGTGCCTTTTTACTTCAATCATATGGTATCAAGTGAGCGCGACACTGAGATCGGTAGGCTTCCTGGGATGGGCAAGGACACATTCCAAAAGCTGGGAAGAGAATTTATCATTTCACCCACGGGAAACGAATATGGCACAAGGCCGGTTTTATTGTGGGTTTCCCCGAGCTCGTAGGCTTGGCCAAAAAAATAGCCTTTGAAGCCGATTAGACGGGTTCAGGCTATGTCTACCTCCCCGGACGAAACCTTGCCCTTCGGCAAAGCCTCGTCCGAGTTCCTCTCTGCTAACGCAGAGAGTTCGACAGGAGGCGTGCGCAGTCAAAGACCGCGAGACGCCAGAAGCTGGGAAGAGTATATTAAGGATTGCGAGACAGGAGGGTATCTTTGGTAACGAAGAAAAGAATACTGAACTGTTACGTGGCATCTGTTCTTCTTTACGACAGCAAATATTGGACGATTTCCTTAAAGATGATGAAGAGACTCGAGGCGATGGAGATGTGGTTCTACAGAAGGATGCTAAGGATTTCGAGACAGGAGGATTTCTTTGTTAACGAAGAAAAGAATACTGAACTGTTACGTGACATCTGTTCTTCTTTACGGCAGCAAATATTGGATTATTTCCTTAAAGATGATGAAGAGACTCGAGGCGATGGAGATGTGGATCTACAGAAGGATGCTAAGGATTGCGAGACAGGAGGATTTCTTTGGTAACAAAGAAAAGAATACTGAACTGTTACGTGACATCTGTTATTCTTTACGGCAGCAAATATTTGACGATTTCCTCAAAGATGAAACGGTAGCGAATATTAGACGATGACCCTCAAAGACGAAGAAAAAATTCGAGGCAACAGAGGTGTGGTTCTACAGAAGGACGATAAGGATATCATGGACCGAGCGTCTTAGAGCGGTTGCAAAAAAAGGAAAAGGCTTATACTTAACATCATGAAGAGGCAGCTGAAGTTTCTGGGACATAATGAAAAAGGAAGGCCTGGAGAATCTGATACTCACGGGTCGAATAGAGGGAAAGAGAGACAAGGGAAAACAATGCATGACATACCTAGCGGGCTTAAGCAAGTGGATAACAGAACGTTGACTAAGGGAGGAAGCAGTCGGAAGGAACTTGTTGGGAGCTACAAGGGATAAAGGGAAATGAAGAGCCATGAAGCCATACATCTTGAAAGGACATGGCGCATCAAAAGAAAGTAAGAAATGGGTTCAACTATTTTTTATATGTCATATGACATTAACTACTTTGGTTGGTTTAGATATCAGTTGTCTTAATAGTGTTAAGCTTACAAATGGAGCAATACTTTTGGTAGAAATTCCATGGTCTTAATATCGCAACGATTATAACGCAGATCTAGTATATTGAACCAAAGTTTAGTTTTATTTCCCTAAACTTATTTATTTCCGTTCATGTCTATTTAACCCACGTAATATTAATCCAGTTTGCGGTAATGGCCAATAAATGTTGTAAATAATTTACATTTTCTACCCGTTTCTTTCTTTCACATTAACATTTGCATCTTTTCTCGAGAAACGCTCTATCTCGCTTAGTTTTATTTTCTTAAATTCTTCGTTTTCGCCATGTTTATTTCTTTTTATTTTTACACGTAGAGGAAGCTGAATATGATTCCTTTTCAATTTATGCCTGAAAAAAAAGAATCACTTTTTTGGTATTTTAACGCTGGCTATAAAGAACAGTGGTAAACCTGTTTTGCACGCGAATTATTATTTCCTAGAGAACCTTCTCACACACGATATAAAAACAAAAAAAGGAAAACAACAAATTAATTGACAAATACATAAATATTCACGTACACACGCGCGCCGCATTTAGAATGCCTATTTAGAAACATTGTTTATGAAAATCCCTAATATAATATATTCTCTAATTTTTGGTTTTTTAAATTCAACAATTGCAAAAACCAGCAAGTTGAACGGCCTAAGATGAAAACTGCAAATTACAAACAACAATATCAAGCAACTACAGTGCGCTATTATAAGTTTTTAGCCACCCTTGATTAAAACAATTTTGGCTTGTTTAATAACGTCTCTTTTTATTTCAGACAACACCGTGTTAGTATCAAGCTGCTCTTATCGGTGAACAATAGTTGACTTGCAATAAAAAATCGCGGATGTAAGGAAATTGGTGAAGTTCAAGGAGGGTAAATAATAGGATGTCATCAGTGTTACAAGTCAAATAAATTGTTAGGTTTTTTCCAGGCTAATCATTATACGGTTAATAATATTGGCAACGAAATTACTGAAGAAGGCGAATGTCGTGTGGAACAACGTTCAGGAAGACCAAGCATCATGTCTGAGCGAATAAAAAGGGCACGGAATAGGGAAGCCATCAGAAACCATTGTCAGAGTGTCAAAGATGTCGCCAACAGCATGGAAATGTCGCCATATGCGTTAAGAAAGACCCTGAAAGAGGTAGGCTGTCAAAGAAGATTTTCAAGAAAGAAGCCCTTGATCTTAGAGGTTAACAGAACAGGCGTATGGACTGGGCAAGAGAATTCGAGAGCATAGATTAAGTATTATGGCAGTCTGTAATTTGGTTAGATGGAAGTAAATTCTGCCAATGTTCGAATTCGAAACAGGTTTATGTTTGGAGAAATCAGAATAAAACTTGAAACACTGAATGTTTGCTGACGACCTTGAAACATGGAGGAATTAGAGTAATGGTAATTCTTGTTGACGAGCTGTTGAATGGTCCAAAATACTGTCAAATATTAGAAAAAGGAATACTCCCACTAGTTGAAACCAATCAGATTGATAAGAATGTCTAAAATTTCAACAAGATGGAGTGCCATGTTATACGAGCAGAGTAGCAAAGGGCTGGAAGGAATCGCAAGGAATCAAGTCACTGCCATGAGTGGCTCAAAGTCCTGACATGAATCCAATAGAGCACGTTTGGGAACACCTTGACCGAAGACTTTGAGAGCGTGCAACCAAAATCACGTCAGTAGCAACTCTTAAAGAAACATTGCTAAAGGAGTGGTAAAATATTCTTGATAATTTGATCAAATCCCTGAAAAATCGAATACAAGCACTGAAACTAGCAAATGGAGGACCTATCCCAAACTAGTTGCAAATATAATTTGTTTATGTTAAATAGGGGTTATGTAATTAAATTTTGAAATTGGATGTAGTTTATTTCTCCTGGCTAAAAACTTTTCTTAGGCCACTGTACAAACATTTAATTTACTAGGAAGTATTAGGTTGGTGCAAAAATAATGTCGTTTTTGACGTTCAACTTAACGTCAAAAAACGACATTATTTTTGCACCAACCTAATATTTTAACGGATGACGAACATTGCCAAGTAAAGCAATAAAGGCAATAAGATACAAGGGATGACTGAATATTAAAGAATGTGAAGAAAAGACAATATCAAAGAGAGAGGGCAATAAAAGAACGAAGATTGAGAAGACAGAATATAGTAATTGACATTACATTTAATTTTTTAAAGATCAACGTTCACTGGGAATCAAGAAACTGGAAGAGGATTTTCACAAGAAAAGTGCATTAGAAGAAACTATTAGCAAAGAACAGATAGTTAAATCTAGACATTTTAACTGTAGAGGGATGAGACCTATCCGCCAATCTAGTACTGCGCTTACATTCCTAAATTCTAGATACCAAACAATTACCAGAAAAGTATTGAAGTAACGGCACGGAGAAGCTACGATACAGCAGTGAGAAGGCGATTGAAGCCGTGCTACCAGGCAAAGACAAATAAGATTGCAGATTCTTCTTTGAATTTTATCTATAATCTCTAAATACCTAGCGGAAGCACCAGACCAGACGACACAACAATATTCCATGCGTCGACGAATAGTAGACATATAAATATGTAAAATAGATCATTGTGAGAGGAATTGTATAGTCAAATACAGCAAACTAAATTTCCTTGCCGCAGACCTAGCAATTGCTTTAAAATAATCTTTCAACTTCATGCCCTCCGAAAGTGTTAGCCCGAGAAGGCCTAATGAGTCACTCTTCTGTGGGTTAGCATCAGCCATACTAGTGGAAGGCAAATATATTTTCTCAGAGATTTAAAAGAGAGCGGTTCCGTTTTGAAAGCGTTAAAATGAACAAGTCGTTTCATGGCAATTGCTCCGAGGAGATGCATTCGCTGGTTCCCAGACTTCATGAATTCAAGCGCCCTACGAGGCTGGCATCCCGCTCTCACCCTTTCACTGTCAAAACTACTAAATGTAGTCGTCTCTTCTACTCCAATAGCTTTATGTCTCGCATCTCTCGCCTGTGGAACTCCCTTCCCTATTCCAGTTTCCCTGAGAGCTATAATCTCCAACTATTCAAATGTAATGTCAATCGTGATCTCCAGTTGTCTTGATCTATCTATTATCCTTCTCCTCATCCTTTCCTCTATCGCTCCTATCTGATCTTGCTCAAAATTTTCTTTAACCTCTTGCATCCTAGTGGCTTCTCGCCTTGATTGGGGTGAAACGCTTAAAAAAAACAAAACAGAAAAAAAAAACCTGTCATTGCCGACTCGATTAGACTTACTATGTAGACAGAAGTAGATTGTTTTGTCCTCAGCGTAGGTGATGTATTAAGAACTGATCACATCACGGTGGTCGTTAATGTTTAGGGACAACGTAGGTCTCAGGATATTGTCCGGGCGAGGTACGTGAATTAATACAAAAGGATATAGAAAAGAAGCTTATTTTTAATATTAATAGTTTGCGTATTCTATTATTAAAGACGTTATAAACGTAAAACAAACAAGTATTATATTTTCACCGACGCATGCAGGAGAGTTGGGAAGAAAAGAAACTCTATGAAGAACGAGATTTAAGACTCTGAGATATGTTTGTTCACTTTGATAAGCTGTGCATGCTTTTTAGAAGAAAGTCATTGCAATTAAAGAAGAACAGACTTTACCGTTTGACAGACATTCCTTCAACGAATCTTGAAGGAGACGAGGAGTGTATATTGAGGATATAAATTTGGAATCCTATGAGATTTTTCCCACGTTGACGTACTTCTTGCTCAGTTTGGTTTTGTTTAACGGCATATCACCTCCTTATGACTCATTTAAAGCCGAAATTTAATTTCCTTGAGATCTTTAATGATTTTTTTTCACCATTAAAATCTACTGCTGGAAATGTTTACTGGGTTTGTTTACTTTCATAATTTTTTCACCCCAATTTTTTGGAGTTCAGTATTTTCCCATATCTGGGACCCTGACAGGTGCTGCTACTCCGTGGGCAGTGTTGACCTGAGAGCAACAGCAGTTATATGATGGTGCCACGCTTCACAAAACTTCCCAATTCAGGGGCCTTCCTGTCGGATGTTTTTCCTTTGCTTCTACTATTAAATCTATTGTAATATTTTAGAGTTCCACTTCAAAATCCTTTTACTTTGATAGTTTTTGAAGATATTCAATGATACATTACAAACTACAAGGTCTGCCATTTCAATAAAATAAGTTATTCTCTTCTTGCGATCATTGAGAATGATATCTAGGCGAATAAATTTGATTGTTCTGTCTGTATGCATTGTAAAGCCCCATAAAATTGTTACCGGGTAGGGATGGTGTTCATGCCAGTTTCTTGCAGTTTCCTTCACGTAAATTTTGCATATATTCCAGAGCAGATATTGGCTACCATATCATGATGAATGAGTGCTAAAACTGTGCATCTTGAGGAGCCTACGTTGAGGATATAACATTGGAATCCTATGAGATTTTTCTCACTTTGACGTACTTCTTGCTCAGTTTGGTTTTGTTTAACGGCATATCATCACTTTACGGGTCATTTAATGCCGAAATTTAATTTCCTTAGGATTTTTAGTGATTTTTTTTTACTATTAAAATCTATGGTCAATTGTATTTGCATATTTATCACAGAATGTGCATTTCGGGTTAACACAAATTTCAATTTTTCTGCTTGGAAATATCGGGTTAGCAACAAATGCCCTCTATAATAAGAATCAAACCTTCAGGGACCTTGCTTCCGGATGTTTTTGTTGCAGTTTTTTTGTGTATATCTATGTAACTAGTGAGTTAACTAAATGACTTAACTCACTTTATAGTCCACCAATAGAAGGTTAACCAATCAGAAGACGTAGAACATTCAATCCGTCGTGTATAAAGGCGGCCATTTTTGTTCACTCTACCCGAATGTCCAGTCCAGCTTGTCAGGTGAAGAGAACCAGAAGGACGAACTATGCTCTGCTACTTTTATCGAAATATCCACTGCTAACCTGAACAACGCTTTCCTACTGTCTTCGAAATATTCTCTGCTAACCTCTGGATTCTATACTCGAAGACGACCGTCATGATGAATAACAGTTTTTCCTTTGCTTCTGCTATTAAATCTATTGTAATTAAGAATTGTTTTTGCCTTTTGGTCAACGATTAAAAAGGTAAAGAAGACTATATTGAGAAGTGGATTTGGAATCCTGTGACGTTTGTGTGCATTTTGGTAGACTCTGTGTACGTCATGAGTAAACGGCAGCGCGAATTGGAGCGTCTACGCCAGACAGGTGAGACACATCATCGCCTTTCATCTTCGCTATCGGAGTCGCGTTCTAGGTATCAATTGGTGCGACCGTGACACCAGTGACGTAGTTCTTACCCGTGCCAAGTTACCCAGCCTATACCCCGTTCTCCAACAGCACCGGCTCCGCTGGTTTGGACTTGTACACCGTATGACGGATGGAAGGATTTCGAAAGTCATTCTCTACGGGGAACAAACCGCCAACAAGAAGCTACGAGTCGGACCTAAACTTCGTTTCAGAGATGTCTGTAAATGGGACATGAAGGCAATGGACATGGACATCGAGAGGTGGGAAGACGTAGCCAACGATCGATAATGGTGGAAACGCGAGATGAGATGAACGATCGACGGAAAGAAAACAAAACAGAGACATCAGGGGAAGAGCGTCTTCACATGCATTCGTTGTAATCGAGACTGTCACTCCCGCGTGGGACTGTACAGCCATAATAGATGTTGCGCTGTCAGCAGCAAGGAGGTATAAACTTTTGAGCGCAGATCCAGGGTCACTGGGGGCCGACGAATTAAAGTATGATTCTGCTATTATATATGTTACAATTAAGATAGAATATACATTCTTTTTTTTACAAACCCTCGTAAAATGACTGAAAAACGATTGGGAATATGATGAGGACGGGATTTGTAAGTATAATAAAGATGAGGACAATGTACAACACTTCACCTCAGAAAGATAGATACATCCTGAAGAAAGAAGGAGCGTACAACGGTCGAAACGTCATGAATATGGCAATAAAGATAAGGACAACAGTCCGGACAATGTAAATATTTTAAACTCTTATAATACCTCATCTCAGAAAGATAGGCACATCCTGAAGAAGGGTGGGGCGTACAACGGCCGAAATGTCGTGAATATGACAATAAAGATTAGAACAGTAGTCCGGATAATGTAAATATTGTAAATAGTTACAATACCTCATCTCAGAAGGATAGACATATCCTGAGGAAGTCTGGGGCGTACAACGGCTGAAACGTTCTGAATATGGCAATAAAGATGACGACAACATTCCGAACAATGTATATAATTACAATACCTCATCTCAGAAATACAAACAGATAATGACATATTTATAAAAAAAATAATATATTTTGCCTGCTTCTACTATTAAATTTGTTTTAATTGAAAAACTGGCATAACTTTTTGATCAACCCTCATAAAATAAACAATCTTGAAGATATAAGAACTTACATAGATCTCAGGAAATGCTGGCAGTCCAATCGACCGTAGAAAAGCAATCGAAGTAAACTGGATGAAGACTGTAGTCTAAATATTTAATCGAATAATGGCAGTTTTGGTGCTTAGATCACCAGACAATGAAATCGTGAAATAAGTAGGTATTCTGTTAACAAAACACGAATCAAAGTCATGAGTCAAAATAAACCGTCAATTTCGGATAATTTGGCGTTATGATCGTTCAAACGCAACAATCTGAAACATTTTTGCTGTCTCTTCGAAGACAATAAGGCGGATACAGCTGCCGAGAATCGATATGGCTTTAAAGTGCAGTTGTTTCAGAGTTCGCGTTAAATATATCTGTCTTTCGATGGAGGTTTAGTGAATGATGCTTTTGTTTTATTTGGCGTGTAACCGAGGGAAGTTAAAAATAAAATAAAATAAAAGTTCGTGTCTCTTCTCGATGGTCGTCGACTTTCCGTGTTAGGAAGGAAAAGTCTAAACCGGTGAAAGAAATTTGAAGAAGGAATATTTGACGCGCTTAAGCGTGTATTTCAGTGCCACTGAAATCGGTCACTGATTGATGGAAGTTCACTTTGTTGGAAGAAAAAAAAAAGGAGGCAACTGATGAAAACGATGGATCGATTTTGTAGAGGACGGGTATAATAAGGGAAGAAAAATGGAGGACGATTTTTAAAGAAGGAAATATGTCAGAATAGGCGCAAAGAGAGAAAAGTTTAAGAGACGGCAAGGATGAGAATAGAAGAAAAGAAGTGTGAAATACCATAGAACAAGAAGAAGAAGAAGAGAATATTATTATTAATACGATATGCTACTAATACTAATAATAATAATAAGAAGAAGGGTGTAGGAAGAGGGAGAAGAAAAGAATATTAATAAGAAGACAATAATAAGAAAAAATGTAGAAAGAAAGAAAAGAATGGAAAAGAGAAGCACAATGAAAGAAAAGCTTAACAGACGAAAAAAATGAGAAACATGTGGAATAATGAAGAAGAAAGAGACGAAGAAGACAATAGTAGAAATAATATGAAGAAAAAAGAAAAAGAATGATGGAAAAAGAAGAAAAAGAAGAAGAGTAAAAGGTAATAATACTACTAATAATGATAATGATAAAATGGTGTAGAAAGATAGAAAGAAAGAAAGAAAGAAAGAAGAAATGAAAGAGAAGAAGCACAAGGAGAGAAATGTTTAAGAGAAAAAAGGATGGGAGCATGAAGAAAAATGTGAAATAACTAAAAAGAAGCAGACGAAGAAGAAAAAAAATATTAATAATATGAGTTATGAAGAATAATAAGAACATATTGTAGAAGAAAGAAAGAAAGAAAGAAAGAAAGAAAGAAAGAAGGAAAGAAAGAAAGAAAGAAAGAAAGAAAGAAAGAAAGGAAATGAATTTATGAGACGTATATGAAGTGGGGAAAATAAGTTAAATATAAGAAGGACGAAACGAATTAAGTAACGAACAAGAAAAACAAAGACGAAGACGAGGATAATAATAATAATAATAATAATAATAATAATAATAATAATAAAAAGAAGAAGAAAAAGAAAAAGGACAGCATAATAAAGTAGAAAGCAAGCAAGCAAGCAAGAAAGAAAGAAAGAAAGAAAGAAAGAAAGGAGAAAGTAAAAAAATATTGAAAGGAAATGATATGTGTATAGAATTTAAAGATTTAAACGTACAAGGACATATGTAAAGAAAGAAAGAAAGAAAGAAAGAAAGAAAGAAAGAAAGAAAGAAAAAGAAAGTTAGGAGTAGAATATGAGGAGGTGAAAATAAGTTAAATGCAATAAGCGAAGGAGAGTAGGACAAACGAGTTAAGTAAAAAAGAAGATGAAAAAAGAAAAAAGAAATCGTGGATAAAAGAAAGAAAGAAAGAAAAGAAGAAGAAATAAAGAAGAAAGAAGAAAAGAAGAGTAGAGGAGCGAAGAAAAGAAAGTGAATAAAGTGAATGGAAAAAAGAATATTCATAAGACGGGGAGGATGAATTACGAATGAGCAGTACAATAGGGCGGAGACTCCAAATATCGGATATTCTGAAGCAAATCGAAAAAAAATAGACAATGAAAAAAGAATTTTTACGAATATCAAAATAGAAGACAAAAAAAAACTGAGAAAGAGTGAAACTTGAAAGCACAAAGCTATGAACGCCTTAGACTGAGAAGGCAAGTGAGAGAAGAAAGATATCGACTTAATAAAAAAAATAAATAAATGGAGGTGATGATATCAATATCGGAAAGGAGACGAAATGTTGAAAGATTATAAGAGATAAAAGAAACAGTAAAAACAAAACTTTCGACGCTAAAATATCAGCACGAACAACGGGGATGAATTGAGATCAGATAAAATCGAGCAGAATAAAATTGGCTAATAAAAAAGGAGACGAAAGAAACATATTTCTGAAATTACGTGTGAAAATTTAAGCAGTTACTGAAGTGAATATGCACTAAGATGCATGAAAAAGACATTTTGTAATATATATATATATATATATATATATATATATATATATATATATATATATAGAGAGAGAGAGAGAGAGATCGACAGACACCATAGATGGATCTATGTGAACTGACACGCACGCTCACACACATATACATATATATATATATATATATATATATATATATATATATATATATATATAGAGAGAGAGAGAGAGAGAGATCGACAGACACCATAGATGGATCTATGTGAACTGACACACGCACACACACACACATATATATATATATATATATATATATATATATATATATATATATATATAGAGAGAGAGAGAGAGAGAGAGAGAGAGATCGACAGACACCATAGATGGATCTATGTGAACTGACACGCACGCTCACACACACACATATATATATATATATATATATATATATATATATAGAGAGAGAGAGAGAGAGAGAGAGAGAGAGATCGACAGACACCATAGATGGATCCATGTGAACACTCACACACACACACACACATACATACTGTTTTTGAAGGGTAGACTACAGAGACCTGATGCAGTAAGTGCCAAAAGGTCCCCAAACAACTGTCGCAGGTTTTGGATTAAGAGTTGTCCTTTTCTTAAGCCAGTTGCCATTCAAGATATAGAAGCCAGTCTGTCCTGCTATTTACCCATAGATGGAGGGAGATGTGGATTCATAATTCGAACTCGGCTCTCCGATTCCTCAATATATATATATATATATATATATATATATATATATATATATATATATATATAATAACTGGCCACACTTATCCCTATTGCAGACGCTCGCTCAGTCACATTTCTGTTTAATCAACACCCACAGAGCTTACATGTGGTTTATACTACAACTACGCCGAGCAGACTTTAGTTACCATTTCTGAGAGTGAGCATGATATCTAGCGTCATCAACAATTTGAACAAGGCCAGCACGCTCAAGCTCTCAGACACGATGACTTGGGGATTTGTGCTAGCATAGATATCTACGACCCTAAAGAGTTCCGTCTACCCAATTTAACTCACAAGGCTTGAGCCAACTCGTGGTATGGTTTTCAGGCAAATTCCAAATGAGCCTCAAGCTGGGATCAACCTTGATCGATTCCGATAACATCAGGAAGTATCCTTTCTGACAAATCGACCATGGTGAGATTCGAACATATACATACATACATACATACATATAGATGCATAGATAGCATAGGTTGATCCATGTTAACAGGCATATATATATATATATATATATATATATATATATATATATATATAGGGTGTGTCAAAAGTACATTTACAAAGGTTTTCTCACACCAAGAGAAGGAGAAAAGTCAATATAAACATTTGTCTGCAGATCCTTCGTTTTTGATTTATAAAGTTTTGAAAAACTTTAAAGTGGACGGCGCTGTGTTGTCATGTAGAGTAGCTTACATCTGTCATTCGTGTACATTTGTGGTAGTCTCTTTTCAACGTTTACGTGTGTAGTAGTGATTTAACTGAGAAGTGTTTCTTTTAACAATGTCACGATATTCATATCGTAAGGAGACAGATATGATTTTTGCATATTGACGTGCGAATGGTAATGAACGCGAGGCTGCACGGCTGCAACAGATCGCGATTCCAGACCTAAGGTAGACGTTTCATCCAACCTTTGCTGCTGTTTATCCACAGTGGCAACACAGACTATGGATCGAGGAAGACTGGCATCCGCTCATACGCCTGACCACGAAGAACGCATTCTGTAGGTTGTCGGAGATGATCCATGTATCTGCAAACCATATGTAAAAATCTGCTTGCTCGCGATATGAATATCCTGCCATTGTTAAACGGAACGCTTCTCAGTTAACTGACTAAACTAAACACGTTAAACGTTGAAGACAGACTTGCCACACATGTATACGAATGAAAGATGTAACCTCGTCTAAATGGCAACACAGCACCGTCAATCGCAGCCTTTCTTTAAACATAACTAAAAAATTAAGAATTTGCAGACATATGTTTATTTGGATTATTGTTTGTAAAAGTATTTTGTTACACCCTGTATATGTACCGAATGTAACAACAAAATTGTTCAATTGTTAGATTAAGCTTTGAGCCCTTGTATCTTAGAAATAATTAGATATTTTACTGGGATTTGTTTTCCATTAAGATCTTTTTGTAGTTGATCTTAATGCAAACCAAAAGAACACATCTACCTGTAATTGCAGGGAAGGATTCGTTTGTTCAGTAGAGGGAATATGCATGGCAGAAAACGTAATGTACGAAGCTACAATTTTCCCCAAGTAAGATATTAAACAGAAAAAGATATACAGTGGAATATCGGCGGGAAAATGGAAGCAACGTTTTTATAACCATCGCCAGTCCTTCCTAAATAAATCTAAGAAGCACCAAACGGCACTATCAAAACATTATTGGGATTTGTTGGAAAGCAACTTAACCCCACAAGTAAAATGCAAAATCGTCTCGAAGGCTAGAACTCCAATAAATTTCAGAGACCGATGTAACTTGTGCATAAAAGAGAAGATCCTAATGATAAAGCATAAAGATCTGGATATATTACTAAACAAAAATAACGAGTTTTTTTTTCTCAATCTAACTAAATATATTTAGAAATAACTATATAGAAAGGAAAAGATTATTTTGGGTTTGAAATGATTATATGCACACATGGATGCGGATACATAATTGTATGTATACAAAAGTGTAGATGAACTTGGACATTGATATGTGATTTTATGTATGTATGTATGTATGGGCATTTTGGATAAGGGTGTATACATGCATATATGTGTATGTCTGGATTGTAGAATATATATATATATATATATATATATATATATATATATACATATCTGTGTGTATGAATATGTATGTATGTGTGTGTATGGGCGCATGCGTAAGTTTACCTAGGTATTTTTGTATGTATATATATATTTTGTATGTTTTTTTTTTCATACATCTTAATGTACATTTGATATTGACTTTTGTCCTTTTTCTTGTGAGGAACCTGTCCTCAAAGTTTGTAAAATTATTTTTGATATATCCTCTATATAAAAAGGGAGAAATTTGAACATAGATAGATAGATAGATAGATAGATAGATTAGAAAGGACTTGGACAGTTCGTCCGGCATATATGTATTATATGATCCACATCTGTAAATGAATTTAATGCCAGTATGGTTTGCTTCTTCTAACGTTTGCCGGTGTTATTACGCACAGCAGCCCAGAATGATTAATCAAAGTCGGGTTTTTTTAACATTAACTTACGCACAAATTCCCTTTGGAATGCTATGAATCTTTAACTTTCGCTATCCATGGATTAGATACATGGCAACCATCGATGGCAATCATTCTAGCAGAAGGAACAGTCTGGACTGATTACCGGATGTAACTCTGTCGAAGACCATATGACTGAGAAAAGAATAAAACCATCGTGAAGTTTACAGACATTGTGCGGTCACAACTGCCTTGATTGCTTGTGCTAAGAAATTATAAATTCTGAAAATATACTTTTTCTTTCTAATAGTAGGCTCTCCACCTCCCTCTATCACTTGCAGCTCTCAATAAGTTCCTTCCCTCTGCCACCTCCCCCAAGACCCAGATCAGTCATCCACTTGATTAAGGCCGCTAGGTATGTCATGCGTTGTTTTCCCTTGTCTCTCTTTCACTCTATTCGATCCCGTGAGTATCAGATTCTCTAGGCCCTCCTTCCTCATTATGTGTCCCCAAAACTTCAGCTGCCTCTTCCTGATGTTAAGTATAAGTCCCTAAGACCTCATCGTTGCTCACACGCTCGGTTCATGAGATGTCGTAAAGAAGGACAGATGTCACATAAAAGCTCAGTATTCTTTTCATCGTTACCAAAGAAATCCTGCCCACCTTTTGGAATGTATCCTTAGCCATCCCAATACGCCTACGGATCTCTGTCGTATTCGTCCTTTCAGGATCTACGAGATCATGGCTCTCCACCTCCCTCTATCTCTTGCATCTCTCAAAGGTTCCTTCCATCTGCTTACGACCCTAGTCAACTTGCTTAAACCCGCCAGGTAAGTCATGCGTTGTTTTCCCTTATCTATCTTTCCTTCTATTCGTCCCGTGAGTATCAGATTCTCCAGGTCACTTCTTCTTCATTATGGGTTCCACGAACTGCAGCTGCCTATTCTTAATTTTAAGTATAAGCCTCCTCCTTTTTTGCATCCTCTCTAAGACCTCATCGTTGCTCACACGATCAGCCCATGATATCATTAGGATCCTTCTGTAGAACCCCATCTCCGTTACCCAGCTTTTGAAATGTGTCCTAGGCCATCTCAATACATCTACGGATCTCAATGTCGCATTTACAGTCCTCTGTCAGAACTCTTCCCAGATATTTAAACGTTCGCCTGCTTGATGCTTGTGCTCCCAACCTGCAAATCGCATTTTGGGCTCATTCTTTTTACTGATGAGCTGAGTGGTTTCTTCCACTGAGGGAATCGACGATCGCTTGTCCGTCACTGAGGCGAGCCTTTATTGATTGTGGTTTAAGAAGAATGGTATTCTCTACACTAGGACTATTGATAAAAAAAAGCATGGTACTAAGTAC
Organism: Acanthosepion pharaonis; assembly: GCA_903632075.3. Lineage (NCBI taxonomy): Eukaryota > Metazoa > Mollusca > Cephalopoda > Sepiida > Sepiidae > Acanthosepion > Acanthosepion pharaonis. The sequence goes on from CAHIKZ030000169.1 coordinate 2,270,574, forward strand.
TACTGCTATGAACGGGTACCTGTGCAGCTTTTAACCCAAATGTTTGGAGGTAACTTGGCAAAGTTCGCAGCTGCGTAACAGCCACCTTCTGAACACAGTAGGAATCATGATGATGATGATGATGATGGTGATGATGATGATGATGATGATTATGGCGACTAGATTTTTAGCAGCGCACTTTCTATCGATAAAAGATCGGTTCTCTTTGAGACTGCATACCTTTTTGTTTAATCATTCACCCCAAACTAGTCAGTAAATCCACTAAAACGCAAGCTTTTTTCTTAGGGCCACCTATTCAGAATGAAAATTTGATCACGCCTAACCAAATTTTATGTGTGAAAAAGCACATTTAAAAATTAAGAATAAGAGTGAGAGTTAACGAGAGATAACCGCAGATTAGTAGTCAGAACATTATCATTGATAACTCTCTCCTCCAAATTGCGGACCTTAGTTTTTATATTCTTAGTACTTGATATAATGCAAAAATAGCATAATGATTAAATCGGCCATTTATAACCCTTTATATTGGGACTTTTGCATGCAATTACAAATAATCCTCAATAAAGTTTAAAACTTTGAAATCCTATTTATTTTTGGCATATGTATTTTTTGAAATTGTTTCTAAATCTTTGATTATCTTGCAATCATTCCGCCTCACCTGCTATCCTCTTCCCCCAGTCTTATGAGTGACGCTGGACCGTTAGAGAACTACTGTGTTACTTAGTGTGAACGAATAAGAAAAATAAATATTATTAAAGAGAGGAAACAATAGAATAGAAATCAGGAAGGCAGTACATTGTATTTAAATCTTTCAAGATGAAAGTTAGCTGGAAAGCATATTTGATTAGTTGAATTTCTTTAGTGCCATATTAATCTTTATGGGTTATTAAATGCAGAAAATGTAAATGTTTTGAAAGCAGTTGTATAGCTTCGTCTACAGATAAATTGTATTGTTGTTAATTCTACTATAAATATGTATCGTTAGTCATTTTACTATAAATATGTATTGATACTAATTTTTTATATAGATATTTATTTCTGGTATTTTTATACATTTATTGTGCATTCTGTTTGTTTGTGGATTCAATATTTGCCCATAGCTGGAAGCCTAACAGGTGGACCTGGGAACAACACCAATTAAGTGGTGGTTCCACGTTCCTCGAAACCTCCAGCATATATCCGGAAGAGAGTTCCAGAAGCGAGATATACTAAAAATAAACTCTTACCACAAAACTTCCGGTTAGATCTATCCAATTCAACAATAAATTGGTGAGATCTTGTTGCTAATCTCGTACGGTGGTTAAACACATAAAGTGTAGCTACCATAGCGAACAGTCCTTACGAATAATTTCAAAGAAAGTATTTATAGAAAGGGAACAGTGATACTTAGCGGTGGCGGGAAAAAGACTGAAGCCGAGACACCAGGTCAAGGCCAATAATATTGCTGATTTTTCGTTGGATTATATCAAGAATATATAGCAGCAGCATCTTGCGATTCAGCCTAGATTGAACTCACCAATACTTTGATTGGTGTAGTTCATAACCTTGTCAAATAGCTGAATTCTTGATGCTTCGCTAGGGCTATCAAGGGTGTTTTTATCGTGACACCATCACTAAATGGATTGCCAACCAAGGCTCAGAGAGACTCCATTCACCCTCCTCTAAGAGCAGGTTTGAATTCAGAGTTTTCCTTCTCCTAGACCAGTTGCCATCCAAGGCTATAGAACCCAGTCTGTCCTGCTATTTACCCAGAGCTGGAGGGAGAAGAAAGAGGATTCACACCTTTCCCACGTAAGTGAATATAATGGATTCGACTGGAATTCGAACTCGGCTCTCCGATTCCTCAATCCAAGCCGCTATCCATTACTCCACCGTGCCTCCTCTAACAGCAGCAGCATCGGGCTATATGTGGCAACAATATTCAAATAATGGACGAATGGGAAAATTACATTTTGTAACAGAAGCTCTGAAAGAATATGAAAGATGCACGTAGATCACACCGCCAAAAAGTAAAACGCCCGAAATTTAACATTGTTTAAAGATGCCGAAGCTTATTTCACATTCAGTTAGTTATGTGCCGTGCGTGATACACGTTTAGGCGATCATGTATCTTTTGATAAATGACTGACGAGGCAGAATTTTTTTTTCCTGCAGTAGGTTGCCATATGTTTCTGCGGTAGACCAGCTTTAAAAAGGCTATAGAACCAGGTCTGATCTGCTATTTACACATAGCTAGGGGAGAAGAAGAAGATTCAAACCTTTTTCAAATGTATTGTCAAGTAAGTGAATGTAATAGATTCGACTGGAATTCGAACTCGGCTGCTCCGATTCCTCAATCTGAGTCGTTATCCATTATTCTACCGCGTCACCTTTTGCACGTTACTGTATTTGTATAACCTAATATCCCCTGTACCTGAGTAAAATGTTATTTTATTTAAGGACAGTTCAATAAAATTCATCAGTCATTATTTCACTGATTTTTGTAATTTTGTCTACGATTACGACCTTAACATAACCTGCTTCCTGGAGATCTTTCGTGAATGTTGCTTTTCACTAAAATATGAATCTACTTTTAAGAGGGGTCATATTTTTTCTATTTTTATTAATACCTGAGGAGGCTGTAGACCTTTCGTTTACATTGGTGCCATTGTAATCAACAGTCAAGTCTCCAATATTTTAATGAATATTGTCTCGCATGAGTGTACACGTCAGCTTTCCGGTTTGGGATTTGAAACACAAGAATCTGTCAAACGCATAAATTTACAGCAATTGTTTATCTTTAATTTTGTTGTGGTGTCCTCCCGCTAAAGAGTTTGTGTTAGACTCTTCCGCCTACTATAAGATTAGTAGGAGAGAAGGCTTCGAGGGAACAGTTAACTTTGAATAGACTGAGCGCTAATACATTTCTGGTGTATTTACTGTTTAATATACGATATATCTGAAAACCTGGTTTTTGTTATTACTTAACCATTTACTTGGTCACAACAAATTTAACGCCATATTTGAAACGAGGTGAGATTTTACCGCCAACAATACAACACCAAAAGTATACATGACCGGCTCTCTGTTGATGTGTTGATAAAGATTCTCTGAACGTCCCAAATTCTAACATATCCATTACGTCTTTCTAATAGAATCGTATGTAAATAAGTAACCATTTTCTCTTATCATTTTCAGGAATCTCTGAAAAGAAGATATATATTTCTCTTCCTGATATTTAGTTAAAGGTGGAAGGTTCTTAGTTTTTCACGTGTTTCGTCAGTGTTCTTAATGTTCGGCATCTTTCCTCTCTGGCAACATCATGTTCTATTTTCTTCTTGTTCAATAACCTCTTTTGGTGTAAACAATCTTAATTTAAAAAGAAAACTTGTCATAATTTAAATCCTCTTTTGATGTTGATATTCTTATCTTGACAATGTTCGGAATTTATTATTTTCTTGTTTTCTCAGCTTCATTCAACATTTTTTTTTCCATAGTTGTTTACCTATTAATCAATGCATAAGCTAAAATTGCTTGCGTTATTGACTTGTATCTTTCTTGAAACCCATGAAATAATAATAACAATGATAACACTAGTGTACCTGTGCCTCCAAAAATGGCGCCAATTCTTAGGAAGCTTTAATAGTGAGAGGCAATGAAACAAAAATCCTGAAGCCATGCATTGAGATACAATAAAGCTGAGACAAAGACTTCACAACTAAAATAGAAGCCAATGAAACATTTAATTAATCCGTTCTCCTTATATATTTTAGACATTCAATGTTATCTATGATTCATTGATTACTCCTGGTATTATATGAATCGCTTTTCGCTCATTATCTTTTAATGTTAAAAACTATGTATTTAATATAACAGTGAGATGGAAATAATTCTTAAAAGATTAGCAAAAGAACGACAGTGACGGCAAGGCCTATTTCAAAACCAAGTTTTTGTAAGACGATTACTTAACAAAGGTAATTGAGAGCCTCACATAAAACTCTGTGAATCTTCGTATGATAGGATGAGCCAATAACTGCACTGGAAAATTTGCAACTTTTACGGAAAGGGAACCGCAAGAAATTGTTAGGAACACTACCCAGACACGGTAACAGACATCGGAGTTGTAATAATTTTATGAAACTTTGCGATACACACAGAAAAAATCAAAGCTAAACATAGAGACCAAAACTCACAACACAAGACGAGTTTTCTTATCGACATGGCTGTCTCAAAATTCAAAGTTTCTCATGAGGAAATCTCAGATATGTGACATATAAAGAGATCAATAATTTTCATTGCGGTTTAGAGACCTCGGTTTGATTGGAAAAGGTTTTTTGATAAACTCATTGAAGGGATAAATGGTAGCACATGCCTTAAACAAATAGAAAAGATTGTACATCCAGGTAGATTCCATATCTTACGAAGGTCTTTATCAATGTAAAATGTGTGTGATATAAGGTTGTTTTATATTTATGTTTTACATAATTATTCAGTTAAAAAGCTATTATACTATTTCTGATCTGAGGTCTTTGGTTGGGACCCGGAAAGAAATGAAAATGCAACAAAGATCAAATAAAATAAATAAATAAATAATAATAATAATAATAATAATAAATATAGCACATGAGATTATCAATAATTCCAGTTGTAGTTGGACAAGATTCCAATCGATTCATGGAAGAGATTCCTGGTAGCCCATCCCTTAAAAAATACACAAAATTGTTCTCACGAGTATAGCCCACACCTTTCGACAGGTTTTACCTATGTAAAATATGTTTGACTTTTTTTTAAATTACTCAGTGGAAAATTTCATGATGCCAATTCTGATCTCTGGTCTCTGGGCGGGACCCGGAAAGAAATGAATACACACCAGAAGTCAAAGAAGAAGAAGAAGAAGAAGAAGAAGAAGAAGTCAAAGAAGAAGAAGAAGAAGAAGAAGAAGAAGAAGAAGAGAAGAAGAAGAAGAAGAAGAAGAAGAACCTTCACGCAGTTACGTCAGTGAAATCAGATGCAAAATAATTCTGTTTAAAATAAGTAAACTAAATGCATATTTGAAACGAGGTGAGATTTTACCATCAAAAAGAGTGGCGCCATAAAATTACTGTTATATTTGGAGTCTTTGTTAGAATAAAAAAATGTACCCTAGTGAGCATACTAAATCTATCCCTATCATTACTAGGCCCTGTTTTTAAAAAGTTTCAAAATATTGCACGAGGTGCGACTGCTCATTTATTCATGTGCATATTATTAATACAGTGTAACCCGGATATAAGAGAGTTGTCGGGACCGGAGAAGAAGTCTCTTATATCCGGGTTTCTCTTATATCCGGGTTGGGTCTATTTTATATACATTAACACAGACTCTAATTTGGGACCAGAGAAAATCTCTCTTATATCCGGGTTTCTCTTATATCCGGGTCTCTTTTATCCGGGTTACACTGTATAAAGGAAAGATAGACACAGTGCATGGTAAACATCATTTCACATGTGAATTTGGGCAAAGAGAATGCACATATTTTCGGTAAGGACCTGGGAAGTGATTGTATTAAATAGAAAGTAAATAAAATAATAATAATTCTACAAGACGAATGTAACAGTAGTAACTCACTGTTATAGAATACTTGGAAGAATTCTGTAGAATCTTTCAAAAAGTGGGAAAATTAAATATATGTGGTTCATATTTGGCGTCAAAAATGTCAGGCACATACAAGAACTAACAGAAATTCTATCTGACAAGAAATATATTTTATTTAGAAAAACAAATGTAGTAGAAAATATAAATCCTGACGAATAACTACACCGCTCACGGTGTGTATCTGTCAGTTCGTCAAGTTGAACATCCAAACCTTGGTTCAGCTTCAGAAGGTAAGTCTTCTCTCTTTTTAATATGCAATAAATTTTCTTTGGCTAACTCCAGACATAATTTTAAAATTTCTCAGGCTCACATGTGCGCCTAAGTGCCCACACTAATATTCAATGATATAAAGGACATTATTAGTAAAATCAGATGAAATACGGAGAAGTGTCCTGGATTAGTGCAAAAAACTTGCTCTCATTGACCATTAGTGAAAACATTATTTGCGTGAGAAATAAGGTTTGGAATAGATACTTTGAAAGTTACTGCAGCTACTTGAATTCAAACAAAATGTGAAGATTGTTATAAAATTAATTTTGGTTGGGTAACCAATTGTAATGACGTATGTATCATCCTCAATGACTGTTCTTACATTGACAGCATAACATATGATGAAAAATGAATTAGATGCGACAATGTTTAACGCAAAAGGTAGTAAGCTGACAAGGACAAATCTACATATCCGACACCAAAAGCCGATTTCCACAGAAGAAAAGTATTGTTGTATATGAGTTGTGTTCCTCAGTGTATTATTCGGTTGGATGTCTTAACACTTTGAGCCCTGACCACCGTTTTACTGGTGATAGAGATAAATGACGTAATGTCCAGCCATCGGTTGAACAGTAGCCGAGAAAAAAATGATTTAATGCCCATTCACCGGTTGTAACTATTTTTATATCTAACGTGAAACATTAGATACTAATTATTGGCGAATTACCACTCAGGAGCTCAGGCAGGAGGGTTAAAATTGTTTAGGAATGCAGGGATCGAAGGGTTAAAAAGGCAATGAAATACTAAATGTACATTTATATGATCAGCACTTACAACTTGTACATGAATTGTTAGTCAGGACGTATCGTGCGTTCTCTTATAGGAAAAGTGTCCATGACAGTTTTAATGTTTTATACAGCAAAAAAGAAAAAAAAATCATTGGAACTATATTTAACTACTATTGAGCCAACTGATTATGAACATTTTTGATCACTGCAAAACGCTTTGACAAAAAAGAAAAAAAAAACTTTCGGGAATGAAAACAAAATTCAAGAGTTCATTGAAGTTTTTTGCATCAACAACTGCGGGAGTTTAATCAAAAGGTATCAAAGAGCTGTATAATCTGTGGCGACTATTCAGTGTAAATAATGGCGAATATATAATTGAATTACATTGAATTCTACTTTAACTTTTGAAGAATAAAGTTGAAACAGATGATGAAACCTTATGATAAATGAATCAGACACCTATAAGGATGTAAATTTCAAATAAACGATAGTTTTTGTTTATTCTCTTTATAAAATATTACAAAGAAACTTACTCCCTACTGAATAGAAATATTCCTTTCTTCGCGTGTTAAGATTTCTTTCAAACTATGAATTCTCTTGAATTGAATATAAAAAAAGCAATTTTAATAACTTTCCGAATTTCGATGCTGTCAATTTAGATAAAAAATCAAAGCCGTCTTTCTTTTTATTTTATCTCTTTTAGAATCAAACGAGCACAAATTATTACTGAATTTCCAAAAATTAAACATTTTTGGCAATGATCATTTGCATATTACGTATTCCTTTTGTCAATCTTTTTTTAAGGTTAGAATTTCGGTCATTCCGAAGTTCATGTTATGCAAGGAGAAATTTCATTTTTCAAGTTATTTAATAAGGATTCTGTAAAAAAACAAAAAAAAAAAACAGGTGTGATTTAAGCAAAGTTTGAAGATAAAATCAAAAAGATGTTAAATTCTTTCAAAAGGATGAAAGAATTCATCATTAAAAAATAATTAAATTCTTAGCTGAAATACCAAGAATTTTAATTAAAAAAGAAAAAAAAATGTCTTCTATAATTGAAATTAATTATTTTATCTCGTTTTCTGAGTGACATTTTGCTGTTTGTCATCCAGTCTTGTCAAATATTTTGAAATCTAACTTCAGAATTATTGTTTGTCGTTCTGAGACATTTTCTGTTGATTCTGCTTATAATTAAACATCATTACAGAAGAGTCGCCGTTCTTTTACTGCTGTCGGAGTTTCGACATCACATTTTTTCCCTATATTCTTTGATCTCCTTGCTGGCTGTCAGGAAAAGAACTCGTTGGTAGCTTTATTTTCGATATTTTCAAGTTTTAACTAAAATTTAAAAAAAAAACGAAACCTTCATCTTGTAACGTCTAAAGATTTCTGATTATTTTCGTTTACTTAATATATTGCTCTAATTTGAAACTACACTGTCGGATAAAACATTTTAATCCCCTTGGTAAATTTATTACTATAGTTAATTTCATCCCAGGCTATACAGTGATTAGCAGTATGTCTTCCTTTGTGCAGATTATGATCTTTATGACCCAGGAAAACAGGTTACTGCTCTTTTGTTAAGTCCGAACATTACGTATAGTGATGCTGAAAATTTCATGATAAAATACAACGTCATCAGAGTAAGTTTCAGTTTTCAGCACTTTATTTAAATTAAATTAAAAAAAAAGTTGTTTTTATCATTATTTAAATTACAAAACGCCAATGTAATGTAATAGTAACAAAACTAATTGCAAAGTTTACATTGTCATTCAACACCCAGGGGGACAAGCAAACACAGTGAGCGGACCTCGGTCGCAGTTCAAGTACATGCCGCCCCGTCACATGAATCCATCTCTTCATTTCTCCAGTTATGGATTAAATATCAGGACAGATTGAATCCTCTAACCGGTATAGAAGAATGGAGACGGTGAATTCAAAAACCTAATGCCTATGTGAGGTGGCGGCATGTACTTGAACTGCGACCTAAGTCCGCTCACTGTGTTTGCTTGCCTCCCTGGGTGTTGAATGACAATGTAAACTTTGCAATTAGTTTTGTTAGCATTGTCTGGAATAATTGCTTCAATTTGATGTACCACCTAAAGGAAATTGTTTTTTTGTGAGGAAATTGCCTAACATTCACTGACATACAGGAAGTTGACAATCATAATAGCCTCATGAGCGCACATTCAGCATTCATTGTCAGATCAGCCAGTGTTACAGGAGGTCTTTACTCGCTGGACCTCATAATGGTAGCATATTATAGTATTTGTTCTACTTATCCCTAACTATACTGTGAATATTAACTGTTTCCTTATGAGGAAACATTTGGCGTTCACTGACCGAGAAGTCAGTGCGAATTTCGCATGAAGTTTATAAAATCCATTAATAAAATATTTCGGAAAATTGATTTCTCAAATCCAGTTACTGTCATCACTTTTTTCACTGCTGATGGAGGGACCTTCCTAACCTTTTACTTGTACAGAGTATCGTTTGCTTAAATTACTATGGACATTATTAAATTCTGTGGGGTTGTCCCAAGGATTTACAGGTTAGACGATTGTTACAAGAAATCGGTGAACCGGGTTCGAATTCCGGTCGAGATCGTTAAATACAATGATTCACTAATAAGTTAGGGAAAGATATAAATCCATCTCTTCACTTCCCCAGCTATGGATTAAATAGCAGAACAGATTGAATCCTCTAACCGGTATGGAAGAATGGAGACAGTGAATTAAAAAACCTAATGCCTATGTGAGGGGGCGGCATGTACTTGAACTGCGACCGAGGTCCGCTCACTGTGTTTGCTTGTCTCCCTGGGTGTTGAAGAAAGTCAAATACCCCAGAACAAATGGTTATGCCTTAAAATTGATCTGATCATTATGTTGGTGGTGATGACAATGATAACGACGACGAATTACTATATTTAATCGGTTTATTGTATCCCGTGCCTGTGTGGTGGTGCCGTTGATAGCGATTCTAAACGAGAATTCAGCTAACCGAATTCGAATTCCAGTCAAGACGGTATGAATTCTTCTCTTCAGCCGCCCCCAACTATGAGTTAAATAGCAGGGCAGACTGGTATAACAGAAGTGAGGTTTGGTTTGGTTTATTTTGTTTTAAGGCTTATCATATAAATGTCGTATTTAATGCCGACAAGATTTTCAGGATAGAGTCATATGAATAGAATATGTATTGTTTGTAAGATATCAGTTTGTAGGTGAGGTTTTATTTATGTATGTTTGTAAAGAGGGGGTTTTGTCGAGAGTTAAATCCATTGCTGGGAATATTTTTTTTCGAAAATATATGGCTGGTATTTTTACTATAATAATCTATTTTTTTATAATTACATAGTGTTAAGTCCCAGTTTGGGGTTTAACTATTTGCCCATAGCTGGGACCCTAACCGGTGCTACCTGGGAACAATAGCAATTAAGAGGTGGTTCCACACACCTCAAAACCTCCTGAGCAGAGACCTTGCTACCGGATGTAGTTTATCGTCATACCCAGGACGGGTAGAAGGGAGAAAAAAATTCAAAACATTCTGGTTCTCACACCTCCCCAGTCTTTTGAATAGAAATAGAGGCTTATTTCTTATTTTCTGTTTAGGATTGGGTTTCCAGTTCCTTCTAATTATATTTTTAATTCTTTTTCACTTCCGATAGCCTCTTGCATCTTAGTGTCATTATCGCCTTGTTTGGGGTAAACATATAAAACAAAAGTAACACAAGTAAATCGCATGGAGCCGGCTCAACTTGATACTACATAAATAAAGTGCATGATCTTTTTTTTGCATATTTCTTAAGAAATGTGCAGGTTGTGTTAAGTTTTTTTTTTTAGCAGAAAGTGGAACTGGCGAGCTGGGTTCAAATCCCATGCTGGTTGTTGCATTCACTTTACTTTAGAACTAACGTATATGTCGGCGTATAAGGCGACCAGTTAATCTTAAAAATCACCCCGAAACAGGAGGCCGTCTTATACTTTATGTGTAAAAGGTGAACCTTAAATCCTGTGGTTTATTGCAATTTGTTAACATGGAAAATCTTACTTATTAAAAACGCAGATTGTGTGTGTGTGTGTGTGTACGTTTATATATTGGATCGAATTTCCTACATTTTTCAACCGATTTCAACAAAACTTCACAGAACTGCGTAAAATTACCTTGCGGTGGTTCTGTCAGCGCCAAAAATTGGCAAACCTCAATTATTTTTGCACGAAATCAATTTGAAAACACGATAAAACACGCTTCTGTCGCCAGAATTAAAGGGGGACAACTCATATCGAGTTATACTTATAAAACCCAGGTTGTTTGTTTGTGTGTGTGTGTGTGTGTGTGTGTGTGTGTGTGTGTGTGTGTGTGTGTTAGTTTATATATCGAATCGGATTTACTACATTTTTCAACCAATTTCAACAAAACTTCACTTTTTTGGCAGGTAGTGTTTCTTATTGTCTTGCACACTTTCTTTATTTTTACATTCAGAATGCTTTAAAAATTCCATTTACAAGACAATTGTTTATAATAAAATTCTATTCAATCGATATATTGATTGAAAACAATGTTTTTGTTTGAGTTTGGGTTTGACCAATTCGTAAAAAAAAAAAAAAAAAAAAAAATAATTAAGACATGCGTGTCCGTCAACCCTAAACAATAATCTTTGTCAATTTTATTTTTCAGTTTTTATGATGGTTGATACTTGATCTATCTCTTACTGTTACATCTCCGGACAACGCCGGGCTCTACTGCTAGTGTAGACTAACCCATACCTTGGTAACTATCGAAATATTTTCCTCTGAAACAATATTATTCACATTATTATAATAAAATAATAGAAATGTAGTGTAATAAAAGTACTCTTACCTATGTGCTATGATTGCACGACAACAGTAAAATGCATATTCGTCAAAAGAAGAAATCCAAAGCTATTGTCACACAGGGTAGATTGTGGTAGAATATCTTCCTTCCTTTTTTTCGATTCTGTCTAACAAAAAGCTGGTGGGTGTATCTCAACAAGCCGTTTAAAGCTCGCATTCGAGAACAGTGGAACGTGTAGATGGTTATCAGCGCCCACTCATAATCTATTTTAGATTGTGATAGTGAACTGACAATATCTCTCAATAGTTTTTCATTAGATTTCGAGTGAACATAGTGCATAATCTTACTGAATTTATTTAATAAATTCAGTACATTTTAAAATACGATTGTACGGCGAATATAGGCGGAAACCTACATTTTAACTTAAAACTTTGGGGGCAGTCTTATACGCGCAGTTGCTTCATGCGCCAGCATATACGGTACTTTTCGAAAAAATAAATAAGTACTTTGATGAAACAGTTTTTGCTTACTTTTCTTCAAGAGCTAACATGTCGCAAAATCAACCAGCTTTGCTTCCCCGCTGCCTAAAACCTTCAAAAAGGTTTAAATCAATCAACATCTGTCTTACTGAACCCTGTGGCAATTACAGGTAACCGATAAAAATCCCACATCAAGTTTTAAGTTATTGTTTTGTATTTTATTGTTTTAGACGATGTTGTGACAAATTTTACGTTGACTTTAGATAAATTATTTTCAGTTGAAATCGTGATAATGTTGGTGGGTATTTGATTGCTTTTTGATATATCAAAATTTATATATTTATATATTGTTTTCCCATTTTTTTCTAAGGAAAGTATTCCCTCTGTATGGAATGTACATCGATTTATTGGCCTAAAAGTTTGATTTTGAACGAGCCAGACAAACCTTAAATTTCTGACAGAGAACTGAGAAAACATGGGCTTTAGCGAATATTTGAACGAGAAAGGGTCCATGCCTTAAAAAGGTAAATAGATCCTTACTGGTCTGTGAAGCAACCTTTTTTTACTCATATCAGCGAAACTATTTACAGCTTCTAATTTCAATAATTCTAATTTCAAGAACTCTAATTTCAAGAATTATAGTTTCAAGAATTCTAGTTTCAAGCATTCTAATTTGAAGAATTCTAGTTTCAAGAATTCGAATTTCAATAATTCTAATTTCAAGAATTCTAGTTTCATGAAATATAATTTCAAGAATTCTAATTTCAAGAATTCTAGTTTCAAGAATTCTTTCTAGAATTCTAATTTCTAGAATTCTATTTTCTAGAATTCTAGCACTAATTTTATTTAATCTATATAATAAATGCCAATATCAGTGTGTCAGTGTGTCACACTTTTCCAGTTAACGGGACACAACTCTCAATAGCTCATCTCCTTTGTTGAACTTTTAAAACGGAAACTTAAATATTAATGCAAAATTAAATACAGCGATCAATTTTGAGTTCTTCTGGATTTGCCTATCGCACCTACTCCTCCCTACGTATTGTGTTGCAGGTTCAATCAAGAGCCATCCTCAGGAGATAGATTAAATACCGCCCGATGAGTCGTCTTTAAAGCTAGTCCTAAATGAAAATAAAATATACAGGCTATACAAACTTATATTTGATTTATATCAATATTGATTATATGTGAGTACATCGCTAATCTGTTGTTATAAAAAATGTAGCAGTGATCTGAATAGATGTCAGCCTTACAGATCAAACTGAGGAGGTTAAAGTCTATGAGGTAAAACTTCTATATTTAATTTTATACACTTGTGACTAATTCGGCAAATACAGAAGAGAGATATAATAGGCGATTACTTTGCAAATGTTTAAGTGACGCTTAATACTTATGTCAAACACATGTATTTCACGAAACAAACTGTAGGTGTTGAAAAATGCCCTCAAATAGATCATGACATAAATGCGACAAGAACTTCTGTCCAGCCGAATAGGTTGTTATACGTTGAATGAGTTTCACTATCGTTTCTGCAAATTTGTTCCCGCTTTTTGAGAAACATTAACTTTTAATATGGAAGCGAGAAAATGGCTCTAACGGGAACGTTGTGTTTACAGTATACGTTATAATGCAAACGTGAACTCTTGTTATGACCTTGCCAAATGGCTAATATCCTGTCTTCTTTTGCTCTTGCCTATCTTGTTTGTAAGGTCGTTTTATCTATGCCTTCAAAGTTTCTCCTAATTCAGTTACGCGGTTAGACATCAAAGTTATGCATGAAAGAATCAATAAGCAAGCTTTCCTCGCTCCATTTGTTCAACTTAGATAAAACTTACAAAAGACCAAAATCACATTTGGCCTTTTCAGCGCAATAGCTTAATTACAGATGCGACGCTGCTGGTTAATTGTGCGCATGCGTAGCAGATAACTTCTGTCGCCATATTTAGTTTTTGTTTTTGTTTTTTTTTATTTTGTTCTATGGACAAAATAAAATAATAAAAAAAGAACATAAACCGGTGAAATAAAAAGTAATATACTGATCGTAAATAAAAGAAGAGTCATATATACGATTTATTTAATCATTTTTATTCAGAGTGAACATATGTCGTTCGTAGGCAACGGTTATAAACAAAAGACACACAAAGAAATGAACAGTGAAATTATTTGAACGATTTAACGTTGCACAAAACTGATTATGCCGCCTGTTTTATGACTGAACTAGTAATGTACTTAAATTCTCTGCCATAGTATGTTGTTAGCCGAGCCGGATTCAACTGTCCAGTAAGGGAGTTGCGTTCAATTTTGCATTGATATACTTGGAAAAGGCGTGGGTATAATACATCTTCCCACGCCAGCTGTGGCTAAATATCAAGGTAGATATAGTTGTCGAGCCTTGGATGGTAATCTGTCTAGAAGAAGGAAGGCTACATATTCCAGACCGTGGAGAATACAACGGGAAACGTAGAAGAGTGTGAGTGAATACTTAGATTCTGAAAGAGGCATGGCGTTATAAAATTACTCTACTCTTTATTTTTCCATGAACAATATTATCCTACTTGGTTATTATATACACAGGTGTGATAGTTTTATTATGTTAGGAGATTACTTAACCGGTAACAAGGAAAATGAAATCGTAGAACGGAGTTCAATTTCCAGCAGTGGTAGTTCTTTTTTTATGTTCCTTGCTCAGTCAAGACGTAAGCAATCCTGACTCTTTCTAACTTCCTGTCTCTCGTAGCTCTATGTAATATCTGATAGTTTACTATTCCTTTTTGTCTCTGTTCTCCTATATATTTCAAATATTAAATTACGTCACTCAGAAAGTAATCTGTCTCATTATGATTGTAAGTATACCTTTCTTTACAACTCTTACATATTCTGTTCACTATATTTTTACATCGGAAGGAACATAGCTCTGCCGCTTCAAGTCTCTTCTTCGTAAGTGTCGAGATGACTTAACAGAGATTACCATTGGTTGACGCTGAAACACTTGATTTGCTCTCCTTCTTTCTTGGACAAAATTATTTCCGTTTTACGTTCTCTAATAGTCGTGTTGCGGTGTTTAGAGACGATTAAAAGACACTGTTACTTTGCGAAAGATCAGATATTTGATTAGATTTGAAAGACCAAAACACGGTTCCGCTGTCGAATATGTCGAAGAAGATATACAGCGCATTTGACAAACGAGGAAGCTTTTAACATGACAAGTAACAGCAGTTAAGTCCATCCGGGATTTTTCGAGATATTATAAGGAGGATTGGAGACATTAAAATGAAACATCACAACTTAAATAAATTCACATAACGGAAATGTCCCTGTGTTCTAAGTTCTGGTTTTGATAGCTGTGTGAGCCACAGAGTATAGCTGGCCGTTCGTATTCGAGGATACCCGTCTACTAGGGCGGTTAGCCAATCCATTCTCAGTCATTCGTGTTTATATAACTCCCACAGAGCCCAACTGTGGTTTAGACTGCAACTATGCCGAGCAGGCCTTAATTACAGTTTCTGGAAAAGAGCATTTCATCTAGCGTGATCAACAATTTGAACAAGGCCAGCACGCTCAACCCCTCGGCCACGATGACTTGTGACTTCGTACTAACACAGCTTTCGACGGCACCTGAGAGTTTCGTCTACACAATTTCACAAGGCTTGATTCAATGCGTGGTATGGTTTTCACACCCTCCAGTCTGATATCATCAGGAAATCTCCTTCCTAACAAATCGACCATGGTGAGATTCGAACCCGGGACTCATGCTCAGAAATCGACTGTTCTAACCACACGGCCTAATTTGACCACATACACACAGAGTAAATACATGTATATATAGAGCAAGTGCCAACAAGCTAGCCTAGTTGACCATCACCACAGTAATGAGTTGCATCCACACAATATAATATTATGTGAATGCGTGTATAATTCCAGGTTTAATGATCACAGTTAAAGATTTTTTTTAAATAAATAGATGTATTTTGGAACGAGTTGGAAAGAAAACTGTCTTTTTATAGATACAAATATTTAAGTAAATGTTCTGTTTATAATAAACAGTATTAACGACATTTAGCGGCCTGAATGTCCGAGAAATTTTCATAGAAAGTATTCGTCCTCCGATTGCCGGAAAATATTGTATAATACTGTTTATTATTTACTTAAATATCTGTACCTATAAAAAGAATGTATAAACATAAAAAATGTCTTCAAATAATTGTCGGACTTTGTCCATTTCTTAATGTGTGACGTCATTTGTTTACATTTGATACGCCATGAGCAGATATGAATGTACGTGAGAGATTCATAGAAGATTGAAGTTTAAAAGCAGTAAATTCGACCTTGCCAACCGAACGATCCTCTGTGTTCGAATCGGTCAGGCTCTATGACGGTTCCGTATAGGATACAGGTTCGAATCCTGTCGGAGGACGAATATTAGATTCAATCAAAAATGTAATGAAAAATTTGTATATACACACTAAATCTAATCATCCTCCATCTATAATGAAATATATACCTTTATCTATCGAAAAGAGAATAAGTATAAATTCAGCAAATGAGAAGATTTTCTATGAAATATTAATTTCTATAATAAAGCTCTAAAAGATAGTGGCTACAAAAAACAAAGACTAACTTACATAAACAATGAAAATGGAAAGCATAGAAAAAACAGAAGTATAAAAATAATTTTGTATACACCCCCATATAACCGAATGGAAAAGAACAAATTATGAAAAAAAATCCTTGTATTAATGGTTAAACATTTTCCTAAAGATATTAAACTATTTTCTATAAAAAATACCGCAAAATTAAGTTACAGCTGTACTGAAAACTGAGGAAAAATTATTAAGAAACATAATGCTCATATCTTGAGTAAATACTTAGACCAAGACCAAAGAAATTTAGACAGTTTAATAATAAAAAGAGAAGATAAACAAAAAATATGTAGCTGCAGAAATCCTCATAACTGTTCTCTTAATAATAAATGTCCCACTGAATCATTAGTGTAGCAATACAATATCCAATGTATTGAGGATGCAGACAACGTAAAAGTCGACATTGGATGCACAAGACATGGCTTCAAGAAGCGGTTCAACCAACATCAAAGATCTTTTAGGATAAATAAATATCGAAATCAGACATCCCTATCGAAATATTACTGGCACTTAAAGAAACCATTAAAACGCCTACTGTGAAATGGAAATAAGAAAAGCTAGAATATGTAGGTCATTAAATGACCCATGTCCTTAATGCATACATGAGAAACTATATATTACTAAATTTATAAAAAATAAAAATTTACTTAATCAAAGAAATTCAATACCTATTCATTGCCGACATTGCCAAAAAATTTCCTTAAATAATGTTTTAAATGAAAGCTGATAAATGAAATATACATATTTATATTTGATATTTAATAATAACTTTTAAATAATTTAAGTAATTCTATTACATTTATTTGTTTTAGAATAAGTATAGTCTATTAGTAATTAAAATTAAGAATAAAATTTTAAAATTGTAGTTCAATACAAGGTATTCATATACAAACAACACTTTTAGAAAATCTTTATGTATACAAGTACAAATTTAACGGCGAAACAAAAGTGCTAAAAATGTTTGTCGTTGAAAAAGACCAGACGACATGCGTTCAACGGGTATCATCATTCATTGGAAAGGCACCCCTACCCTACCTTAACTCAACCTCTTTCCGAAAGTAACTCATATTTTGATACAATAGTAGTCATTGAAAATGAAAAACTTACCGCTCCTTGTTAAAATGATTTGATTTACTTGAATTTAATTTAATTCTGTAATTGAATTTGAGGTTTTTAGTTTCTGCTTTTGAAACATGGTAATTCCTGTGTAACGATGGGACCATATTTTTTAATTAGTAAATTTATAATATATATATATATATATATATATATGTATATATCAATTGTGTAACAGCAAAAGTGCCCTTATCTTGCAACGGCATGGGATAATTGTTGCCATCTCAAGAAATGTTTAATATGTAAAAATTCACTAAATTATTTTCTTTGTTAAATGTTCATGGAAACAAAAGTGTTATGATGTTGCCCTTTTGATACTCATCTTTTTGGTCTGCCAAATAACAGCAACAAAAAAAGGGTTTTAATTTGGTAAAAGGTACAGAATTCGTAATTGAGAAAGTCAAAAAGCTCAGGATAAGAACATTTTCTGTCTATCTGTCTTCTTTCATGTCATATGACATGATTTAAAGTCTTTGTTCACAGAGGAAAAATCATCTTCAAAGAGGCCTTAGGTTTGACACATCAAAAATTGATAATCGATTTGATCTCAAAAATAAACAACGACTACAGTTCCGAAACCCTTTTATATTGGAAATGAGAAAGAGGTTGGTGGTAGAACTACGGATCTACACCTACATGCCCACGTAAGACAACGTCACAGAATTGTGAACAGAATAATGTTAACTTTAGTAAGTAATCATTTGGTCGGCTCGAAACTAAGCCTTTTGATCATTCATGCTCTCCGATTGGTTTTTTGAATGTACCACAGACATATGCCCTTGTACCAGGCAAACCTGATTTTCGTAAGTTTTATTATGTAAATCACTTTACATATTAAATATTATTACATATTATTAACACAATAAGCTCAATAAAGATATAATAAAAAGTAAAAATAAAAGACGACACAATTTTTCAAAAGAAAACAAACATTGCCTTGAAAATCTTCATTCAAAGGTTACATAGGTTCAGATACCGACTAACAGCACTGGTAATAAATACGGAAACAACATAACCATTAAGTAGGAAATATAAATAATTATTTAACTGAAACTAATTTCGTAATGGGGTTAGGAAAAGATTTTTTTTTTTTTGATGTGAATTTAATGAAATCTTAATGTGTTAAGAATGAGCAAGTAAAAACGAATGAAAGTTTATTACCCACTCTCTCTCTCTCTCTCTCTCTCTCACACTCTCCACGGAAATTGAATCAGTAATATGACGCACTTCATGACAATAAGTTCAGTCGGTTCAAACTACACGCGTTGTTGTTCTCGGGAAAATCATCATTAAAAGACCTGCGTTGTTACCTCAGATAGAACACCTCACAATTCTAGGAAAGTCGCAACTATCTTGGCAATATGTCTGCACACATGCGTAGTCAATAATTCTCTGTGTTTCTAACTGCAAAATATTCGAAAGAAAATCAATACTTTTCGCAGACATATCGATGAAAGACAACTTGATGTCCCTGGTTCCGCACAGAACTGATTATTAAAGAAAAATATCATTCTCCCTCTTTAAAAAAAAAAAAAAAAACAGAAGTGAGAGAAGAATGAAGAAGACGTATCGATATAGTTATGGTTCAGAGTCTGTCTTTCTTTCCCTCATCCTTTCCCTCTCTGACTAATATTTGATAGACTTGGCTTTTTCTTCTCGCATATGAAAAATGATGTTTCAATTTCCCCATTAATAGCTTGAATCTCCTGGCTGAAAAAATTTCCATCTCATTAAATTTAAAAAGTGACGATTTTTTTTTTTAATCTATAAATCAAGCAATCATGCATCACTTCTGTTCTGTTTTTCCGTTTTTATGCTGTCGGAATTCTTGGAAATGGTTGCCATATTTCTGCATGGAGCTTCCTTTCAGTTCATTTAAAGCCATATAAATATATATATATATATATATATATATATATATATATATATTGTTGCTTTGCATTTTCCGATCGTTCGGCAAGAAACATTGCATTTTATTTTCGAGATTTTATACCCTGGTTATATTCTATAAATGACATCAGTAGCTACAGTTTTCTATTTGGGAGCTACCGATTTTTACGGACGTCAAATTCTTTTATCTTTCATCTGTGAAATTGAATATTTCTGCATCTTTTTTTTTATCTTCTCCCTTAAGTTCGGCTTCTTGGAAAGCAGACGTTCAAGACTGACTCTTCAATCAGCTGCCATTATGTGAATTTCTTCCAATCAAATGGCTCAGGTAACCTTTCCCGACGTTAGCTTTCAAGAGGAAGCTTACCAAGAATTCACACCTGATTGGTTCATGCAAAATGAAAACGATTAACCCCTTCCATTCCACACAGCCCCACTACCACCAAAAGTGTAATTTTTTCAACGATTAATTTAAAAAGCTTTTGTCGACACACAAAACAAATTATTCATGAATACTTTTTAAAGGTTCCCAGTGAGGATAAGCGAGCATTGAGATAGATATGCATCTTCTATGAGGGAAGCAGAATGTTCTTTATCTGGCTCATAGTCATTCAGCATGGGCTATGATTAATTAAAATAAAACAGATTTTATTCGATTACACAATAACATATTTTTATCGATAGGTCCCATTGTTAGTGGCAGTATTTAACTTCTTTTATGCGCTCTGTGTCTTTAGAACGTTGGCGATCATAGCTCTCCACAATTTCCTGTCCTTTGTAGATCTGTTTGACATAAACCATCTGCCTAAGAATATAAGCAGTTCGTTAATAAAAATTTAAAGAGATGACACCACAGTTTACAATCTATAATCCAGATGATCATTGCCTAAATGCTGATCTCTTTCCTGACCTAGATCAATGGGCAAAAATACCGATTATTTCTTTCAAGGACCGAACAGGCCTTCAATTATCCCAGTCGTGATGAATGCCTGCACTGACAAAGGGACTGCAAAATTTGAATGCTTATTGGGAATTTATTAATTATTTATTTATTTATTTAATTTAAAACCGGCCCTGAACCCGTTTAGGCGGGTTCAAACGGGCATATTTTTGGGCCGAGCTCACGGGCTAGGGAATATCCACAATAAGCAACCGACCTTGTGTCACATGTTGCCCCAGTGGGGGGAAGACTGAATATTGTTAGTCAGTAGTTCACTTTTGAACAGACTGTTCGGTTGAACTCTCTGCCTTCGGGCGGTGAGGAACCCGAAGGAGGCTACGCCGAGGGGCGGGGTCTCTTTCGTGAAGGTAAACCGGCCCTGAACCCGTCTATACAGAGTCAATGGGCATAATTTTGGCCGAGCTCACGGGCTCGGAGATGCCACGTTAAACCGGCCTTGTGCCACATGATGGCCTAGTGGGGTGAGGACAGAATATCGTCAGTCAGTAGTTCAAGTCGAGTCAAGAGTCGTGTCAGAGGCAGTCGGAAACAGAGTCGCGTTCAGACAATTACTGCAAGACATTGGAATAGTGATATTGGTCGAGACTACATTGTTCTCTCTACTAAACCTGATTGTTCATACTAACACTTTCTACTTCTCTGTATGTATTCCTGTTTGTAATATATCTGTGTTATTCCATAACTGTGTTCGAGTTCTTCTTTATTGGTTTTACCTTGGACTATCACCGTGGTACAAGGAACCGGACCATAACAATATGTTTAATCGATAAAGATGCTGGGAAAATGGCCAATTCCTTCTACAGTAAATACGGGATTTCTTCTGTCATCTAAGAGTCGGAGAGACAAACTGAGTAATTCTGATATATTTGGGTTGGAGCTGACCAAAGTTATCTTTGCAGACTTGATAGAGTTCAAAATCCTCTATAGGCATTGTGGGTAATTAAATATTTTCCACCTACAATTCTATTTCTAGAGAAGAAACGTCGCAAGTCTCTCCCTATACCATCGCTATTCCCATGGCTAAACTTTTAATGAGCTACAGCGTGCGATGAGCACATTGTCGCCATTTTGTATTTTTCCTTTCGCGCATGGACATTGTTTTTGATTTTGTCGACTGCACAATAGTAGGGTCAGTTGGGTTGGCAGCTTTGGACGAAAAAGACCATGAAATGATGCATTTGAGTTTGCCAAAAATTTGAAACTTCATGCCGTACTGCTTGACATTCGCGTAAAAGAAAATACGAACATTTCAAATTACGAAAGATTTGGATTATATATCTGTTATGGGACCTTACCCATAATAACATTATGGACTATTCCATACGTAATAAATACTGCGTCTCAAGAGGAAGCAGGGAGTTCTGTCTGAATTCAGGAGTTTTGTCTGAAGTCTAGAGTTCAGCCTGAAGTCTGGAGTGAGGTCCGTCAGGAGTCTGTCAGAGCTAGTGAGTCAGTCAGTCGAGTCAGAGGCAGTCCGAAACAGAGTCGTGTTCAGACAATTACGACTAAACCTGATTGTTCGTACTAACACTTTCTACTTCTCTGTATATATTCCTGTTTGTAATATATCTGTGTTATTCCATATCCGTATTCGAGTTCTTTATTGGTTCTACCTTGGAATATCCCCGTGGTACAAGGAACCGGACCATAACAATATCCATTTCAACATCATGTTGTTTGGAGTGATCACGAGTGATGGCAACGTTATGACTCCATTCATATTCCCACAGAATCTCAGATCCATACATCAAGTCCTTTGTGTTGCCCTGAGTCAAGAGGGTGTTGCAAGACCCTATGCAACAAGACTCTGCACCATGCCACACAAAGAGAATAACCCAGTCATGGCTGTCATAAATTTCTGCGATCCCATCACCCCTTACATCTGGTCATCTAACAATCCAGGCTACAACCTCATTGATTATTATCTGTGACGCAGTTAAGCGAGAGATCACAAAATCTCATTGTAATAGCAAAGATTAACTGAAAAGGGTTTATATATATTATTAAAAGGTACAGTCCTCTTTTTGTCGCCATATTTAATAACTAGCTGGCCGTTGTACGTTCCAGCCGTCTTTGTTGGTTTGAATGTGAATTGAACCTTCTTTTCGCTGTCATATAGACTGTTCTGTTGCAGGTGCCATGTTTAATGGATGTTCATGGAACTAGAACAGTCTACCCCGGTGAGCGAAATAAAGGGTTCAATTCGACCGCCTGAAGAAGGATGGAGCGTACAACGGCTGAAACGTTGTAATAAATATGGCAACAAAGACAAGGACAATAGTCCGAATAATGTAAATAGTGTACATAATACATCATCTCAGAAATATAGACAGATACTGAAGGTAAGGATTATGACTGTCTCACCAACATATACAAGGTACCCGTCCAGGAGAGATACATGTTATCTAGAGACCGTGGTTGAAGCCAATGGCAACTTTATTGAATACATTTACACTAGTATTTTAAGATATTTTTTATCTAATTTTGGTAAATATATCTGTTAAAATGAAATGTCGGTGTTATTTTCATTTTTACGTAAGGTAGACGATAATTTATCAATGGTACCCTACACATTACTAAGTTCCATCAGTTCCGAGTGCTGATTTGAAGTCTTAAATCTATTGCTATTTTAGTTTGCTTTACAACTGTCCTTGTCACGGAGAGCCGACCTGATTGTAATATGTAAGGTGTCAAACCAACATATGACTTCAATACCTTGACTTCCACTCATATCAGGCTAAAACACCGTATTTAATATTGCGCAAAATAACGTATTGTACATTCTAACGGGTCACATTCAACCTCTACAAGCTTATGGACATAATACGTTGAAACATAAGTTCTCGTACAACCAACGAATTTAAGCAATGCCGTACATGGTCAATAACTAGACGGGAGACCTCTTGGGAATACCGGGTGTTCTAAGCTCGGATGTGCCAGTAGTGTAATGGGTAACTGATTGAAATCGAGAGAGCCATGTTCCAATTATACTTCTGTTCGTTATAGTCACCCACGCGTAAATAATCTTGGGAAAGATATTGTTGGATATCAGCTGAGGAAAGACACATTTGGCCTTACTTCCGCGGCATGTATGTGTGAGCGGAAATCGGAAATGGTGATAGCATAAACGGAAATGTGGCTAAAATGAACAAGACGAACAGGTGTCCCGAGCGGATGGAAATGCGTGGGGGAATGCCGGAAGAAACGTGGCCACATGAAGTTGCGTTCGCGAGATACCAGAAGAAGGTTTAGCCACGTGAAGCTGCGTAGGTGTCCAAATGTTATTTAACCAGTTCGATTCTTGATCTTGATAAAGGGGTTGGTTAGAGGCTCACCGTTAATGCCTGTGTGCGCATTCTTAACCTCTTTGATTCTACCTCACTCTACCCATTCACCGCAATTCGAACAATAAAGATGTTTATATATATTTGATATATAAGTATTCGTCGGTCGTCATATTTGAGCCAGGCAACAATATAGGACTCAACCCCGTCTCTCCCCAGTTATGGGTTAATTAGTAGAATTTGTATCAGTAAAAATTATTATTATCTCCCAAAATTCTTCCGATGTAAAAAAACATTTAAAAATCTTTAACTAACACAAATAAGGTTGATACGCCATAAAAACAAGTCATCAATCAATCAACCTATACTTGATAAATAATACAAGTATTTTGACAGACATTACGACTGAGTCAAAAAAAATAGAAAGGTACTATTCATCAAGATATATAATCGCTATGGGTCCAGTAAACCTTTAAATTATTTATTGAGTAAGAAACTAAAAATTAACAGGTCATTAAATATTCATACAGAAGGTACATGCAAAATAGAAAAAAATATATTGAATATGTATTTCATTTAATTGTGGCTAGCCATATCTTATAATATATTGATCTTCACCATCCGAACATAGTAATGCTGATAGGTTTTATTGTCAAATCCCATATGATCATGAATGTTTGAATTGGGTTGTGAAAAAGTACGAATTTAAAGAGATGTGTTGTGGCTGACGAGGATATATTCAAATTGAGGACAATGTAAACATACTTTGATCGATTTTTATGGACGGGCTAGAATAGAATGGCGATCAGCACATTGATATATATATATATATATATATATATATATATATATATATATATCGGGTGACCAAAAATGGGAATTTTAACAATCCAATAAAAACAAGAGTGATGGAAGAAAATATTTCAGAGATTTAATAATTGAAACCTTAAAACATACCATTTAAGAAACAATGATGGAATTTTCATTTTTTAAAATTATGTCCTGTAGATGGTGTCCTGTACGAATGCATTCTTGAAATTTGCTGTTGAGATTCCTCATTGACTGCTTCCACATCTCAGCTGGGATACTGTGAATTTCATCTTGAATTCTAAATGACGAAATGTTTACTTGCTCAAAGTCACTGTCTCGTTTTCAAATGGCTCATGTAACCTTATATATATATATATATATATATATATATATATATATATATATATATATATATATATATATATATATATATATATATATGTATCTATGTATATAATTGACTCTCCCTGTCGCGTGAAAACGATTAGGCCAGTCCCCAGAAAACTGACGTCCTGACACCGGCAAATGAGATTTGTTTATTTTGGTGAAGGATTAATTTAAAAAACTTTTTGTGAGGACGAACATAACAAGGTTAAACGATGAAGGTTTTTTAAAGGTTCCCAAGGGATAACCCAGTTTGTACTGAGATAGATATGCAGCTGGAGGGAGATGAAGAGGATACAGAATGTTGAATTTTATCTGGCTCATAGTCATTCAGCATGGGATTATGATTAATTAAACTAAAACCGTGATTTTATTCGATATCTATATACAATAACATATTTTTATCGATAGGTCCCATTGTTATATAAAATAGTATTTTTTTAGAATATGAATATATATATAGAACGGCGATCATATATATATACAATTATATGTCCTTTGTAGATCTGTTATATATATAAACCATCTGCCTATTCGAAAAGAGAAAGAAAGCAAGAAAAGAGTAATGAAAAGATGGGAAGAATGTGAAAAGAGATAATAAAATGAATGTGTTGAGGAGTTCTCCTTTTATCCAAATGGACTGCCAGTGTATACGTATACTACTTTCAGTGAAGACCCGAGAGATCAAAACCGAAGAAAAAGTCCAGAGTGACAGATTAAAACGTTGTAGGTAACGGAACAGTGGGGGTGAAGTAACAGCGTTTAGGAGTCACTGCGTGCAAGCACGTAGACTCAGCAAAAAAAAGGGATGCAAAATACCAAAGCTTATAGAATTTATTAACTAACTTTATTATGGAATTTAACCTGCTTTACCAGTTTGTATTATTACGTTAATACATTATTTTCATATATTCATTCTGGGTTTGTTATTTATTTGTAGGGAATTTCAACCCGGAACTTAAAACGGAATGAAATGAAGAATATGAAGAAAAGGGGGAAAAGAAAAAAAGAAAAGATAGAATGAGGGAAAAAGTTTGGATGACGAAGAAAAGACTGAAAGAAAAAAAAAAAAACAAATGAAGTAGAAAAATAATGAAAAAGAATAAAGAAGGACCAAATAAAGGGCTAAATTAAAAAAAGGATGATGAAAAAAAAAAAAAGAAAGAAAAAAAAAGAAAAAAAGGAGGAGAGGTAGGAAAAATGGATGATGAAAAAAAGAAAGAAATGAATGAAAAAGGAAAAAAAAAGGATGAGGAAAGAAAGAAAAAGAAAAAAAAAAGAGTGAGTCAAAAAAAAGAAATGATGGAAACAAAAAAAAGAAAAGGAAAATAGGGTAGAAAAAAAAAGGATGATGAAAAGAATAAAGAAAAGAAAAAGAAAAGGAGGATAGGTAGAAAAAAGGATGATGAAAAGAATGATTGAAAACTAAAAAAAGGAGGATAGGAAAAAAAATGATGAAAAGAAAGAAAAAAAAAAGAAAATTCCATAACTGTGTTCGAGTTGATCTTCTTTATTGAAAGAAAAAGAACCTGAGACTGAAAAAAAAGGAAAAATGAAAATAAAAGAAAGAAAAGAAAAAAAATGATGGGAAAATGGGTCAAAAAAAAAAAGGATGATGAAAAGAAAGAAAGAAAAGAAAAAGAAGAGGAGAGACAAACTGAAAAAAAAGGATGATAAAAAAGAAAAGAAAGAAAAAAAGTTATCTTTTGCAGGAGGATAGAAAAAAAAAATGATAAAGGAATTGAAAAGAAAAGAAATTAAAAGGATTTAGGTAAAAAAAAGGATGATGAAAAGAAAGAAAGAAAAGAAAAAAAAAGAAAATAGGATAGGTAGAAAAAAGGATGATGAAAAGAAAATGAGAAAAGAAAAGAAAAGAAAAGGACATAGGTCGAAAAAAGGATGATGAAAAAAAAAAAGAAAAGAAAAAAAAAAAGAAAAAAAAAAACTGCACAGTAAAAAAGGGGGGAGGATGATGAAAAAAAAGGATGAAAAAAAGAAAAAAGAAAAGAAAAGAAAAGAAAAGAAAAAAAGGATGATGAAAAAAAGAATGAAAAGAAAAAAGAAAAAAAAAAAAAGGAGGATAGAAAAAAAGGATGATGAAAAGAAAGAAAGAAAAAGAAAAGAAAAAGGAGGATAGGTATAAAAAAAAAGGATGATGAAAAAAAAGAAATAAAAGAAAAAAAGAAAAGGAGGATACGTAGAAAAAACTGATGGGGTGAAAAGAAAGAAAAAAAGAAAAAGAAAAGGAGGAGTAAAAAAAAAATGAAATGAAAGAAAAGAAAAGAAAAGAAAAAGGAGGATAGAAAAAAAAGGATGATGAAAAGAAAGAAAAGAAAAGAAAAAAAAAAGGATGATGAAAAAAAAGAGGATGAAAAGAAAGAAAGAAAAGAAAAAGAAAAGGAGGATAGGTAGAAAAAAAAGAGTGATGAAAAGAAAGAAAGAAAAGAAAAAGAAAAGGAGAATAGGTAGAAAAAAAGAATGATTCTCTGTATAAAAAAAGAAAAAAGAAAAGGAGGATAGGTAGAAAAAAAAGGATGATGAAAAGAAAGAAAGAAAAGAAAAAAGAAAAGGAGGATAAAAGAAAAAAAAGGATGATGAAAAGAAAGAAAAAAAAGAAATAAGAATATCCAAAAAAAAGGAAATGAAAAGAAAAGAAAGAAAAGAAAAGAAAAAGGAGGATAGATAGAAAAAAAGGATGATGAAAAAAAAAAGAATGAATGAAAAGGAATAGGTAGAAAAAAAAGGATGAAGTCCTTTGAAAGAAAAGCCCTGAGGTGAAGAAAAAGGAGGATGAAAAGAAAGAAAGAAAAGAAAAAAAAAGAAAAAGAAAAGGAGGATAGGTAGAAAAAAGGATGATGAAAAGAAAGAAAGAAAAGAAAAGAAAAAAAAGGAGGATAGGTAGAAAAAGGGAGCGATGAAAAGAAAGAATCTGGTCAAAAAGAAAAGGAGGCTACAAAAAAAGGATGATGAAAAGAAAGAAAAGAAAAGAAAAAGAAAAGGAAAATAGGTAGAAAAAAATTAAAACAAAGAACTGAAAAGAAAAGAAAAGAAAAAAAAAGAAAAGAAAAGATAGGTGAAAAAAAAGAAGTGATGAAAAAGAAAGGAAAAGAAAAGAAAAGGAGGATAGGGAAAAAAAAAAGGATGTGAAAAAAAGAAAGAAAAAAAAAGTTGAAAAAGAAAAGGAGGATAGGAGAAAAAAGAGTGATGAAAAGAAAAAAGAAAAGTCTGCTGGAGGATAGGTAGAAAAAAGGATGATGAAAAGAAAGAAGAAAACAAAAGAAAAGGGAATAGGTAGAAAAAAAGGATGATGAAAAGACCGAAAGAAAAGAAAAGGATGGAGCGTACAGAAAAAAAAAACGATGAAAAGAAATAAAGAAAAGAAAAGAAAAGGAGGATAGTCCGAATAAAAAAAGGATGATGAAAAGAAAGAAAGAAAAGAAAAGAAAAAAAAAAGAAAAGGAGGATAGGTAGAAAACAAGGATGATGAAATGACTGAAAGAAAAGAAAAAGAAAAAGGAGGATAGGTAGAAAAAGAGATGAAAAGTTATCTAGAAAACCGTGGTAGAAAAAAAAAATGGCATGAACTTTATTGAATAAAGAAAAAGGAGAATTTTAGAAAAATATTTTTTATGAAATTTTGGAAAAAATAATCTGTTAAATGTAGAAAATGTCGGAATGAAAGTTAGAAAAAAGAAAAAAGGATAGACGAAAAAAAGGATGATGAAAAATGGAACCCTAAAAAAGAAAAGGAGGATCCATAGAAAAAAAGGATGATGCTGATTTGAAGTCTTAAAAAGAAAAGGAGAATTTTTAGTTTGCTTTTAAAACTGTCCTTGAAAAGGAGAGGTGAAAAAAAGGATGATGAAAAGAATGAAAAGTGAAAAAAACCAAGGATATGACTTGAAAAACCTTGAAAAGAAAGAAAAAAGAAAAAGAAAAAGGAGGATAGGTAGAAAAAAGGACGATGAAAGGAATTTAACGGGTCAAAAAAGAAAAAGAAAAGGAGGAGGAGAAAAAAGGATGATGAAAGAAAGAAAGAAAAGAAAAAGAAAATAAAAAGGAGGAAAGAAAAAAGGATGATGAAACCAACGAAGAAAAGAAAAGAAAAGGAGGATACATGAAAAAAAAAAAGGATGATGGAAAGAAAGAAAAGAAAAGAAAGGAAGAGGTAGAAAAAAAAAGGATGAAAAGAAAGAAAGAAAAGAAAAAGAAAAGGAGGATAGGTAAAAAACTGATGATGAAAAAAGAAAGAAAAGAGAAAAGAAAAGAAAAGGAGGATTAGAAAAAAAGTTGATGAAAAGAAAGAAAGAAAAGAAAAATAAAAGGAGGAAAGAAAAAAAAGGATGATGAAAAAAGCTGAAAGAAAAGAAAAAGAAAAGGAGGATAGGTAGAAAAAAAAAGGATGATGAAAAGAAAGAAAGAAAAAAGAAAAAAAAAAAGGTGAGGAGAAAAAAAGGAAAAGAAAAAGAAAAGGAGGATAGGTAGAAAAAAAAGGATGATGAAAAGAAAGAAAGAAAAGAAAAGAAAAGAAAAAAAAGGAGGATAGTTAGAAAAAAATGAAATGGGGAAAGAAAGAAAAAGAAAAGAAAAGGAGAATTAGAAAAAAAGGATGATGAAAAGAGAAAAGAAAAGAAAAGAAGGTTTAGAAAAAGTGAAAAAAGAGTGATGAAAGAAAAGAAAAGAAAATAAAAATGTTATTTAACCAGAAAAAAAAAAAAATGAAAAGAAAGAAAAAAGGAAAAGTTGGAAAAGAGGATAGGTAGAAAAATGATGATGAAAATGAAAGAAAAGAAAAGATAAAAAGGAGAATAGGTAGAAAAAAAAGGATGATGAAAAAGAAAAAAAAAGAAAAAAAAGAGGAGGTAGAAAAAAAATTTGATGAAAAAAAAGAAAGAAAATAAAAAAAAAGGAGGATAGGTAGAAAAAAGGATGATGAAAAGAAAAAAAAAAAGAAAAGAAAAGGAGGATAGGTAGAAAAAAAAGGATGATGAAAAAAAGAAAGAAAAAAAAGAAGAAAAAAGAAAGATAGAAAAAAAAAAAAAAAAAAAAAGAAGAAAAAAGAACTAAAAAAAAAAAAGGATAAGGATGATGAAAAAAAAAAATGATGAAAATGAAAGAAAAAAGAAAAGAAAAGAAAAAAAAAAAGGAGATAGGTAGAAAAAAAGGATGATGAAAAAAAGAAAGTCAAAAAAAAGAAAAAGGTAGGAAAAGAAAAAAATGAGGAAAAAATGAAAATAAAAAGAAAAGAAAAGAAAAAAAATAATGAAAAAAATGAAAAAAGGAAACAAAAAGAAAAAAAAGAAAACTAAAAAGAAAAAAGGGATGAAAAAAAAAAAGAAAAAAAGAAGGTAGGATGATGAAAAAATAGAAAAAAAGAAAAGAAAAGGGAGGATAAAAAAAAGGATGATGAAAAGAAAGAAAAGAAAAGAAAAAAAAGGAGGATAGGTAGAAAAAAAATGATGATGAATGAAAAGAAAGAAAGAAAGAAAAAAAAAAAAAGAAAATGAGGAAAGAAAGAAAAAAAAGGATGACAAAAGAAAAGAAAGAAAAAAGAAAAAAGAAAAAGGAGGATAGGAAAAAAAAAAGGATGAAAAAAAAGAAAGAAAAGAAAAAAAAAGGAGAAAAGAAAAAAAGAATGATGAAAAGAAAGAATGAAAAGAAAAAGAAAAGGAGAATAAAGAAAAAAGATGATGGAAAGAAAGAAAAGAAAAGAAAAGAAAAGGAGGATATAGAAAAAAGGATGATGAAAAGAAAGAAAGAAAGGAAAAAAAAAATAGGATAGGTAGTGAAAAAAAGGATGATGAAAAAGAAAGAAAGAAAAGAAAAAAAAAAGGAGGAAGTAAAAAAGATGATGAAAAGAAAGAAAAAATAGAAAAGAAAAGGAGAATAGGTAGAAAAAAAAAATGATAAAAGAAAGAAAGAAAAAAAAAAAAAATGATGGAGAAAAAAAAAGGATGATGAAAAATGAAAGAAAGATAAAGAAGAGGAGGATAAGAAAAAAAGGATGATGAAAAAAGAAAAAAAGAAAAGAAAAGAAAAGAAAAGAAAAGGAGGATAGGTAGAAAAAAAAAGGATGATGAAAGGAAAGAAATGAAATTTAACAAAAAGAAAAGGATTAGGTAGAAAAAAAGGATGATGAAAAGAAAGAAAGAAAAGAAAAGAAAAGAAAAGGAGGATAGGTATAAAAAAAGGATGATGAAAAGAAAGAAAGAAAAGAAAAGAAATGGAGGATAGGTAGAAAAAAAAAAGGATGATGAAAAGAAAAAGAAAGAAAAGAAAAAAAAAAAGATATATATAAATATGAAATAAAGAAAAGGAAAAGAAATAAAAAGAAGGATAGGAAAAAAAAAAAAAGGATGATGAAAAAAAAAAGAAAAGGAAAGAAAAGAAAAAAAAAAGAAAATAGAAAAAAAGATGATGAAAAAGAAAGAAAGAAAAGAAAAGAAAAGAGGATAGGTAGAAAAAAAAAGGATGACAAAAGAAAAGAAAGAAAAGAAAAAGAAAAGGAGAATAGGTAGAAAAAAAAAGGATGATGAAAAGAAAGAAAAAGAAAAGAAGAAAAAAGAAAAGGAGGATAGGTAGAAAAAAGAGTGATGAAAAAGAAAGAAAGAAAATAAAAATAAAAAGGAGGATATAGAAAAAAGGATGATGAAAAGAAAAAAAAGAAATGAAAAGAGAAAAAGAAAAAGGAGGATAGGTAGAAAAAATGATGATGAAAATGAAAGGAAAAAGAAAAGGAGGATATTAGGAAAAAAAGGATGATGAAAAGAAAAGAAAAGAAAAAAAAGAAAAGGAGGATAGGTATAAAAAAGAGTGATGAAAGAAAGAAAATAAAAATAAAAGGAGGATATCTAGAAAAAAAAAGAAAATAAAAAGAAAAGAAAGAAATAGAAAGAAAAAAGGATAGGTAGAAAAAATGATGATGAAAAGAAAGAAAAAAAAAAAAAAGGAGAATATAGAAAAAAAGGATGATGAAAAAAGAAGAAAAGAAAAAAAAGAATAGGATAGGTAGAAAAAATGATGAAATGAAAAAGAAAAAAAAGAAAAGAAAATAAAAGGGGATAGGTAGAAAAAAGAAGGATGAAAAAGAAAAAAGAAAAGAAAAGAAAAAGAAAGGATAGGAAGAATAGAAAAAGGATGATGAAAAGAAAGAAAGAAAAGAAAAGAAAAGTTCTCCCTTTATAGAAAAAAAGGATGATGAAAACCCAAAGAAATAAACAAAAAATAAAAAGGAGGATAGGTAGAAAAAAAGGATGATGAAAAGAAAGAAAAGAAAAGAAGAAAAGGAGGATAGGTAGTGAGGATGATGAAAAAAAAGAAAGAAAAGAAAAGAAAAGGAGGGGGTGAGAAAAAAGGATGATGAAAAGAAAGAAAGAAAAAGAAAAAGAAAAGGACGTAGAAAAAAATGATGATGAAAAGAAAGAAAGAAAAGAAAAGAAAAGGAGGATAGATAGAAAAAAAGGATGATGAAAAGAAAGAAAGAAAGAAAAGAAAAGGAGGATAGGTAGAAAAAGGATGATGAAAAGAAAGAAAGAAAAGAAAAAAGAAAAAGGGATTTTTGATGAAAAAGAAAGAAAAGAAAAAAGGATGAGGAAGAAAAAAAAGGATGAGAAGGAATGAAAGAAAGAAAAAAAAGAAAAGAAAAGGAGGATATTAGAAAAAAAATGATGAAAAGAAAGAAAGAAAAGAAAAAGAAAAGAAAAAGGATTTATAAAAAAAAAGGATGATGAAAAAAAGAATCCAAAAAGAAAAGGAAATACGAAAAAAAGGATGATGAAAAGAAAGAAAGAAAAGAAAAAGAAAAAAAGGTAGAAAAAAAAGGATAGAAAGAAAAGGGAAAAAGAAAAGGTGATGAATGTAGAAAAAAGAGTGATGAAAAGAAAGAAAGAAAATAAAAAAAAAGGAGGAAAAAAAAAAGGAAAGAAAGAAAGAAAATAAAAGGAAAAAAAGAAAAGGAGGATTAAAAAAAAATGATGATGAAATGAAAGAAAGAAAAGATAAAGAAAAGGAGGAGAGGTAGAAAAAAGGATGATGAAAAGAAAGAAAGAAAAGAAAAAGAAAAGGAGGATAGGTAGAAAAAAAAGATGATGAAAAGAAAGAAAGAAAAGAAAAAGAAAAGGAGGATAGGTAGAAAAAAAAAGGATGATGAAAAGAAAGAAAGAAAAGAAAAGAAAAAGAAAAAGAAAAGGAGGATAGGTAGAAAAAAAGATGATGAAAAGAAAGAAAGAAAAGATAAAGAAAAGGAGAATAGGTAGAAAAAAAAGGATGATGAAAAGAAAGAAAGAAAAGAAAAAGAAAAGGAGGATACGTAGAAAAAAAGAGTGATGAAAAGAAAGAAAGAAAAGAAAAATAAAAGGAGGATAGGTAGAAAAAAAAAGGATGATGAAAAGAAAGAAAGAAAAGAAAAGAAAAAGAAAAAGAAAAGGAGGATAGGTAGAAAAAAATGATGATGAAATGAAAGAAAGAAAAGATAAAGAAAAGGAGAATAGGTAGAAAAAAAAAGGATGATGAAAAGAAAGAAAGAAAAGAAAAAGAAAAGAAAAAGAAAAAAAAGGATGGAAAGAAAGAAAAAGAAAAAAAAAGGAGGATAGGAAAAAAAAGGATGATGAAAAGAAGGAAGAAAAGAAAAAGAAAAGGAGGATAGTTAGAAAAAAGGATGATGAAAAGAAAGAAAGAAAAAGAAAAGAAAAAGGAGAATAGGTAGAAAAAAAAAAAGGATGATGAAAAGAAAGAAAGAAAAGAAAAAAAAGAAAAGGAGGATAGGAAAAAAAAAAGGATGATGATGAAAAAAGAAAGAAAAGAAAAAAGGAGGATAGGTAAAAAAAAAGGATGGAAAGGAAAAGAAAAAAAAAGGATGATGAAAAAATGAAATGAAAAAAAGAAAGAAAAAAAAAAGAAAAGGAGGATAGGTAGAAAAAAATGATGATGAAATGAAAGAAAGAAAAGATAAAGAAAAGGAGAATAGGTAGAAAAAAAAAGGATGATGAAAAGAAAGAAAGAAAAGAAAAAGAAAAGGAGGATAGGTAGAAAAAATGAGTGATGAAAAGAAAGAAAGAAAAGAAAAAGAAAAGGAGGATAGATAGAAAAAAAGGATGATGAAAAGAAGGAAGAAAAGAAAAAGAAAAGGATGTAGAAAAAAGGATGAAAGAAAGAAAAGAAAAGAAAAAAGAAAAGGAGGATAGTTAGAAAAAAAGGATGATGAAAAGAAAGAAAGAAAAGAAAAAGAAAAGGAGGATAGGTAAAAAAAAAAGGATGATGAAAAGAAAGAAAGAAAAGAAAAGAAAAAGAAAAGGAGGATAGGTAGAAAAAAAAGGATGATGAAAAGAAAGAAAGAAAAGAAAAAGAAAAGGAGGATAGGTAGAAAAAAAAAGGATGATGAAAAGAAAGAAAGAAAAGAAAAAGAAAAGGAGGATAGGTAGAAAAAAAGGATGATGAAAAGA
>CAHIKZ030000169.1:2307500-2317500 GCA_903632075.3 Acanthosepion pharaonis
GAACAAACGTAGGAAAAATATTCGTTAAACTCCTAGACAAACAATTCCTCGTATCAAACACTCTCCACAAGATATCCAACAAAAACACAGTAAAAATCCGCTCTGAGAGCATGACACAAATAATTTAAAAAAGCACAACAGGAAAATTATCAACAAGCCACATGAACACATTAAACCCACGTATAACTACAGAATAAAGAACGAATGTTCCTTAAATGGCAATTGTTTGCACAACTATGTACTATACCAAGCCAATTAAAATCAACAGATAACGAAGAAAAATATACATAGGTGTAACTGAAGGACCGTGGAAACAAAGAAACTACGCACACAAAACATCCTTTAAGATCACTGCTGGCGTTCCTCACGATTCTCAGCAGCTCGTTTCAACTCTCTTTCTAATTCTGTATTAATCCTCTGCATAAGAACATACGTCGATCCTTAGATAATATCTATGGGGATAATACTGCATTTTATATGTACAACCCGAATAATCTGGAAGACTAGAATATAGCAGCATGTTTCTCCTCTGACATCACACAGGTGCCTCAATAATGGAAGGACTAGCTTATAAATGGCTAATATCAAACTAGTAACGTTCTCTCAACGACCAAGAAGACTCTGAACTTTCACGTGAGGGATAGAAGTTATGTCAAGAAGGATCCTTGCCTTGAACGCCTAGCTCACCCTAGATAGCAAGTGGAATCCATACATACAACCGGCTGCTAATGATTCTGCGAAAATGGTTGTTTCCTTGTAGAGTTCCAGTAAGTATCCAACTACCGCTACTATCCTCTATCTTTACAAAACACAGATCAGACCGAAAAATAGAATATTGTTACCATATCGGAGCTGGAGTGGCACGGTCCTTACTAGCGTCTATTGGTAGAATTCAAAAGTGTCGACGCAGCTTGTGGGTAATGAATTATATTCTACGCTACAACTCTGCAGTGGACGGACATAATTATAAGGAAATATATTAAAATATATTTTACCAACTTATTACACGGTGTTTAATTATTAGTTTGAGAGTGAAAAACAAAAAACAGTTCCTTTCGTGATATCACAACAGATGTTCAAGGGTAAAAAAGAAAAATTCAAAAATTTAAAAACATTAAAAAAGCGTCTTATAGACACACTGTTACATTACAAAATTATTAAAAAGATAATCCAGAGCAGATATTATAGTCATTTTTGTAAATGTTTTAAAAGGTAATTTCATAGCGTTGTAAAATGGTGACATTTTGAATAACTATTTTCTGTGAAACTATAATGTTATTCCATATACCATCATAGCAAAAATAGACACGTAAAACAAACTGCTCAAATACTGTAAAGCTAATCATCCAAAAGTAGCCTTTCTGTGAAATTATAATTTAATCGTATCCAAAACGAGAGCCTTTCACAAATATTGTAAAATTCCAAAAATAATTTAACTTCACGTATCATGAAATCAAAACGAGAAAATTCTGTCAAACTGCACAAATATTGGAAAGTGAGTCATCCAAAAATAACCTTTCTGTGAAATTATAATTTTACTTCACGTACCATGAAAGTAAAACGAGAAAATTCTGTCAAACTGCACAAATATTGGAAAACGAGTCATCCAAAAATAACTTTTCTGTGAAACTATAATTTAATTTCACGTACCATGAAAGTAAAACGAGAAAATTCTGTCAAACTGCACAAATATTGGAAAACGAGTCATCCAAAAATAACTTTTCTGTGAAACTATAATTTAATTTCACGTACCATGATAGCAAAACGAGACAGCCGCAGTGCTGCTTTCATATCTTCTAAAGCGTGTCATTCAAAAACAGCTTGTGAAACCATATCAGATTCTAAGACTGTTAATATCTACAACAGAAGAAATTCAATTCTTTTTGTCTTCTTAGATTTTATTCGATTAAATAGAAAACGGAAAAGATAAAATAACTAAAGTGAAAGCGAATAAAAGGCAATACTTTTTTTTAAAGACAAAATTTATAAGGTTTGATTGTTTTCCAGATAATATCGAAAGAAAGACATTTGGCTTCTTCAAAGCCCCCACCCCGTTTAAGAGCTGTATAACTTCTGCACGAAAAGAAGACAATCAAACTTGAACATTAGTCCCCTGAGGAAGAGACTGAAAATACATGAATATATAAAACTAGTTACCGACAAGAATGGATTAAAATAATAATAATAATAATAATAATAATAATAATAATAAAGCAAGGACCATAATATATTGATAAAAGAGAAGACACGAGATTTTTCCGAAATCTGTTTTCCCTAGATTCTGTCTGAATTATTTTATTCATTGTTTTTTTTAGCTCTATATTCATAGATTTTTCGATTATTCTTTTCTTTAAATAAAAAATGAAGTATAAAATAATTTGACATTTCAAAATAACTTTGTTAAAAAACATTCTTGAAATTCTTCGAAATTCTGTGAGAAATAAATACAAACATTTCACTTGGTCGAAATAATTCATATTCAATGGTGAAAAAAAAAAAAAAATACAGGGTGTCATCGACTGTTCGAGACATCACGAAAAAAGTATTTTAACGCCTAATGTAAAATGTTTACGAATTTTTTCCCATATAATTCAATTTGATTTTTATTAAAGAATGAAACGAACAAAAATGTTATTCAGAAAGTTGATCTATGAATAAGACAGTTGTAAATAGTGACATTTCTTTAGAATATTAAATAAGAAGTGAAACATATTGAAAAAGTTGCTTTGTTCTTTTTTACATGTCTGTAAATTTGCCTCCAGTTTTATTCAGTTGTCGGCTGAAATCAAAGATTTCTGCGACGGAATATTGAATCTAGGCAAAATCCATTGGCATATTTGACAATAGAGAGAGAAATGTTAATGAGTATTATTAAAAAGCGCCTAACATGAGGGTTACTCAGAATTTAAAAGCTTTGTAAACAGAAACAATAAAATGAAATTCAACGAGATTTTTTAATAATCTGAAATTGTTGACGAGATGATTTTTTTTTAATGTTATATCCATTTAGTGTAAAAGATCATGTCTTGCCAGATATTATTATTTACCAATTACCGTGATTTTTAGGTAAGATAGCGGAGTGTTTTCCTGCTGTTTTCTTAACGGTTTTATATTCAGGGTTGTTTTTCTCCAAGAAAGAAAACGTTTAAAACGCCTGAAAATTTTAATCTGTTCTTTTATTTAACACATAGTTGGGAGAGAGAATAAATTTGTTCATGACTTTCCCGATGGTATTAATGCTAAAAGGCCATTAAATAATTGAAGTCGGTGATTACATTTTACAAAAATATACTAGTTCAGTATTTGATTGATTGACGACTTGTTTTTACGGCTTATCAATCATTTGCAGGTTATTTAAAGCTAGAAAATATTTTTTAGATTGTAAGAATATATTTTGTTGATAATAATGGTTTACAAGTCTTACTAATTTCTTCATTTAATTTCTTCTGCTTAATCAGTAGATAACGAAGGTTGGTAGCGTTTCATTCCCTCTCTTAAATGCATGCAAAAATCAATAGGTAAAAACATTAATTAAGGAGTGTTTTTATCATTTTTCATTCAATTACACAAATATATATATATATATATATATATATATATATATATATATATATATATATATATATATGAAAATTTTTCCGATTTAACCAGTAGAAGACAATATTTATGAATAAAAAATGACAATAGGAAAACTGGTAATTGCTGACGCGTTTCGACCAATGTGGACTTTTTTTTTCGTATTTTGCTTTGATAAAGTCCACAGTGGAAGAAACGCGTCAGCAATTACCAGTGTTCCTATTTTTTATTTATATATATATATATATATATATATATATATATATATATATATATATATATATATATATATCAGAGGTTATCAGGTTCAATAACTTTTTATATACCGGCGGTTTATAATTTTAATCGACTTCTCGTCATATAATTAGGATATATCTGGTTAAAAGAAAATACTTTAAAGGAGTTTTTTTATTTTGTTTATATCAGATTATTTCCTCAGATTATCTTTCTCAGAATTTCTTTGAAGTTAATCTTATTTCTTCATCAATAAAATGGTTTGGCAAACTATTGTTGATAAGTGTTTGTTTTTTATGCTGCTTCTATATAATATTTTCTGTTATTTATTAACATGTGTCTAATTTTAATATTATTTT
Organism: Acanthosepion pharaonis; assembly: GCA_903632075.3. Classification (NCBI taxonomy): domain Eukaryota; kingdom Metazoa; phylum Mollusca; class Cephalopoda; order Sepiida; family Sepiidae; genus Acanthosepion; species Acanthosepion pharaonis. The sequence continues at coordinate 2,311,670 of CAHIKZ030000169.1, forward strand.
AGTTATTTGTGGTATGTTGATCACAAGACGTTTTATGCCTATTAAAATGTTCTTTTAAAATTATTTAAAATTTTACACATAATTCTATGCATAAGAAAATAAATATAAAAATCACACACAGAGACACACACGCATATATATATATATATATATATATATATATATATATATATATATATATAAAAATTCGGAAAGAAAAATATATATATATATATATATATATTAAAAATTCAGAAAGAAAATTCGGATTGCCAACACACAAACAGAATGTCTCATATCGAGAATATTCCACATTGAACATGAAGAAAAATTAATTATTTTTAATAATATAAAAATCTCCACTTTCACCTGAAGACGGTTATGAGACCAGACCAGAAACACGTGTCGTGAAATTATGTAAAACAAAGTATAATATTTTTTCTCAATAAATCCACATTACAACCAAAAACGTTTGCGGCACCCCCTCTTCTTTTAATATACATACTTTTCTCTCGTTGGAACCACTACAACATATTTCTTTTATATATATATATATATATATATATATGTGTGTGTGTGTGTGTGTGTGTGTGCTAAAAACATAGTTTTTTAATGTGCTATATTTGTAGATTAAAGTGATTAATATCAGGGATAGAGAGTCTGTAATTATAAAAGTGGACATTGAGGGCAACACCCATAGGCGAATATATGTTTCATGCTTAAAAGGCGTGAAGATTGAAACATATTATTGCCACTGGGTCTTAAAATCAATTTTCTTTCTCTTTCTCTCTCTCTCTCTGTCTCTCTAAATATATATATATATATATATATATATATATATATATATATATATATATATATATACATACACACACACACACACACACACATATATATATATATATATATATATATATATATATATATATATATATATATATATATATGCATACAGTAGCGGCCATAATATAAGGAACGGAAACAACAAAGACATAAATATGTGTATTACTTAAAAAGTAATGCATGATTAGCAATGAAATTTTTACCGAATAAAGATTAGGGTGTAATGCATAAATATTATAAAAAGTAACAAAAAATTACATAATAGTTTTTTTTTTAAATAAAGATTAAATAGAACAAAGAAAATAAGCCACTATATTTTGGTAAACATCACAAAACGTTTTATGCCTATTAAAATGTTCTTTTAAAATTATTTAAAATTTTACATAATTCTATGCATAAGAAAATAAATATAAAAATCACACACAGACACACACATATATATATATATATATATATATATATATATATATATATATATATATATATATATATATATATATATATATACGTGTGTGTGTGCTAAAAATATAGTTTTTTAATGTGTGCTATATTTGTAGATTAAAGTGATTAATATCAGGGATAGAGCGTCTGTAAGTATAAAAGGGCAACACCCATAGGCGAATATCTGTTTCATGCTTGAAAGGCGTGAAGATTGAAACATATTATTGCCACTGGGTCTTAAAATCAATTTTCTCTTTCTCTTTATCTCTCTCTCTCTCTCTCTCTCTCTCTCTCTCTTTATATATATATATATATATATATATATATATATATATATACATATACACACACACACACACACACATATATATATATATATATATATATATATATATATATATATATATATATATATATATATATATACAGTTTTGGTAAACATCCTCTTATTTTCAATGACTTCTCTGCATCGTTGACCACATGATCTAACTAATTTCTTGCAAAAATCAGCAGTAATTCCCTCCCATTCGTCTTTCAATAACTCCCATTGGTGATCCTGGTTTTTCGGGTTTCTTTTCTGAGACCTTTGTCTAATTATCCTCCAAACATTTTCTATTGGATTCAGGTCGGGGCTCTGCGCTGGCCACTTCATTAGGGCGATTCCTTCTTCATCAAATAAAGCCATAACCTTCTGACCCTTGTGGCAAGGTGCATTGTCCTACATGAAAATAGGAGATTCATAAAGATTATGGTGTAATCTTGGTACCACATGCTGCTGAAGAAGACTTTTGTAAATTTCAGCATTGATATATGCCATGTACGCGGATGATAGGGCAACTCCTGTAGACGAAATCATTCCCCACACCATCACACTGCCGCCACCAAACTTAACGGTTTTCTTGACACATTGAGAAGACAGTCTTTCACCTGTTCTACGGCGTACGTAAGCTTTGCCCTCAGAACCAAATATAGTAAACTTGGACTCGTCACTGAAATGAACTATATCCCGTTGTGCGTCAGTCCAAACATGTTCTCTCGCATACTCCAGGTGTGCCCTTTGGTTTCGCTTTGAAATGAGAGGCTTCGAAGCTGGAATACGGGCATGTAATCCTGCATTTTTTAACCTGCGAGCAACCGTTTTCCTTGAGATCTTATTATCTGTCTCTTCATTAAATTTACGGGCAATTGATGTAGCAGTTTCAAAACTTTTTTTTTTCTAGATATTCTAATAATTCTTTGATCTTCTCTTTGCGATGTTTCTGGTGGTCTGCCGGTTTTTGGTTTTGCATCTAACGTTTTATCAGTTTTATACCTGATAATTACACGATGAACGACACTTTTAGACCTATGAACAATATCATAAATTTCTGAAATTGACATTTTTCTTGATAGCGATAATGAGTTTTTTTTTCTTCAAAAGAAAGCGTTTTGCGTGTAGAATTTGCCATATTGCTTAAAAATAAAGTTCTAATGATAAATAAACTTTTACTTATTGTTTAAAAGCTCCACCGAGTTTTTTTAACAATGTAAATTAAAAGTTTATGCAAATTATTAACATCGCTCCTTGACTTTTGTCCAGTAGCTTATTTCCTTTGTTCCATTTAATCTTTATTTAAAAAAAACTATTATGTAAATTTTTGTAACTTTGTATAATATTTATGCATTACACCCTAATGTTTATTCGGTAAAAATTTCATTGCTAATCATGCATTACTTTTTAAGTAATACACATATTTATGTCTTTGTTGTTTCCGTTCCTTATATTATGGCCGCTACTATATATATATATATATATATATATATATATATATATATATATATATATATATATATATATATATATATATATATATGTGTGTGTGTTTATTTGTCGCTGCGTGTTAGTGTTTGTGTGTGTGTGTGTTCAAATGTTACAAGCGAATTGCCATTTTCATTTATAAAACAACTGAAATTTCTGGGACGAGTGCTTTACCAATGAGTTACCTACTTAACGCGTTTTTTGTCAATGGTTAGCAGAGAAGAAACAAAGAGGAGTGGTAGCGAGCCAAATTTAAAGCCATACGTAATAGGAAGTCGAGGAGAGTCATGGACGTCTGAAGAGTATGCTATATAAAAGAAAAAGAATCACTAACTCAGAGTTTTTTGTTAAACAGCAGTGTAAACTGACCTCTCTCGCTTTGGGTGGCAGCCAACCAACAAAAGAGTGATGGAGAACCCTGAACTGAAGACAGTTGGAAAAACAACGGAACCCCATACCATTATCTTTGAAAAGAAATCATTGTACTTTAACCTTAAGAAATCTGTTGAGAGCCATGGTCATATAAGTTCTGAAACCACACAGCATTTAAAATTAGAATACGTTTTCAAAACGTCCAGAACTTTTGGCGCGCATTAATACTCTATCCAATACATCAAACACATATAACATATCTTTTAAAACTTTTCAAATCTTTACATTCTGTCTTCATTTCTCTTTTGACAATCAAATTTACTACTTTTTAGCATGTTTTTATTTTTTTTAAATTCTTTTGATTTGTCGTGGGAAGATTTTTTTTCTGTCTTCTTGACATAACATTGATATTTGCCATGCGCAACCAAATGACCTAATCGACTCTGAACTGTCTACTGACAATATCTGGAATGATAAGAGCTTGACATCAGGCTGCATTCAATCTGATATCTGTTAGAATTAACAGGAACAACTAGACAGAACTTATAACTTTAAATCATCAATAAAAAGCTACTTTCTATTTTACTGATCCAACTCCTGTATATCTGGGTGCGCTTTTAATATAACACTGTAAAAGTGGCACATCGTAGCGCAGTTGTCTTTGCATAGCACCCTTAGAAAGGTTCATATACGAAAAATCAAATAATTTCATATCTAACTGGCGATACTAATTTGTAATAATACAAATTATAACTATTTTCTATGAAGCCAATGTGGAAATGAATTATAATTAATTGAACTGATTCTATAGGCTTTTATATCAGAGGTTGACTAATTAATAACCATTTCCTCCTAACCAAGGCAATAAAGCCACTAAGACGAAAGGATTTGGCTTAATGTGAGAGAATACGAAACAAAGAAAAATTATAAGGCGAGAGAAAAATAAAGAACAGTAATTAAGAAAATTGAAAATAAAGACTGACATTGTGTTTGCATATTTTTAACCAAAGAGGCCGGAAAAGAATTCCACAAGCAAGAAGTGCGATACAAGTTTTGTGTTTATATAAAAATGTATTGCAGGTATTGTTATTATATAAATGTATTTTTTTTATTTTAATAGTTTTATTTTTGCTTGAGTATTTCCTATTTGACCAGAGATGGGACCCTAACAGGTACGATTACTCTGGTTTAGGGTGGACCTGAAACAAAAAAAATTAAGAGGTTGTTCTACACACCTCAAAATCTCTCTCTCTCTCTCTCTCTCTCTCTCTATATATATATATATATATATATATATATATATATATATATATATATATATATATATGTGTGTGTGTGTGTGTGTGTGTGTGTCTGGAAACAAAGAGAGAGATGTACAGACAACGATATATTTGAACAGAGACTTGAACAGGTTAAGATAGATAGATAGATAGATAGATAGATAGATAGATAGATAGATAGATAGATATGAACCGATTTAGATAGATAGATAGATAGATAGATAGATAGATAGATAGATAGATAGATAGATTCATTCATTCATTCATTCATTGTAATGTGGGCCATTTTATTATAAAAAACGGATTTTTTTTCATTTTACTATAAATTGTATTGTTGGTCATTTTTTTTTTAGATAAAAATTCATTACTGCTTTCTTTTTTTACTATAAAGATGACTTTTTACTTTAATAGCATTTTGTTTTTGTTTGGGTGTTCACAATTTGTCCATATCTGGGACACTAACTTGTTACTACCCCGGGTCAATGTGGATCTGGGAACAACAGCAAGAAGTGGTTCCATGCACCTCAACAATTCCAGTCACTCGAAAACTGTTACCATTGAAGCCATTTCGATTGTAGCATGAGATCTTTCCACCAATCTTGTATTGTGCTTAAATTTATCAAATCTGGGCCCTTGAATTTTTTTTCTAGCTTACACTGGGGAGAAAGTGACTGTTGAGATGTGAAGTTATGAGTAATAACATTGTAGAATCTTCTTTGTATTTTATCAAGAATCTTTAAATACACAGCAGAAGCAGCAGACCAAAGGTGACAGCAATATTCAATGTATGGATGAATGGTAGACTAATAAATGTTTAAAATAAATTCTGGCCAGAAAAACTGTCTAGCACAACACAGTGAATCAACTTTTCCTAGCAGCAGACCGAGCAATTGATTCAATAAAATCTCTCTATCTCATCTTAGAAGGAAAAGCTTAGTCAGTGAAGACGAAGGTATCACTCTCTTGGAGGTTAGAATCAGCCATGATGATGAAAAGTGAAAAAGTGTTTGAGACAAATAAAAACAGCTTAGAGACTGTAAAATTAACAAACCATTCTTTGCCCCAGTTAACAAAATAATGTAGGTAATACTTTTAGATCAGCTTCCTGTTTGAATTTA